>VDFB02328185.1:0-68010 GCA_007258455.2 Sequoia sempervirens | reverse complement strand
TAAAGGGACAACTTAGAAGTAGATTGATAGTGTAGTTGGAGGAGAAGGAAAGTTTTCCTTTGAAAACGTTTGTAAGAAATTGTCGTGTAAAACTTTCATAATAAAAGATCTTTCATTGATGGTGAAATTCATCTTTGTTGTGGATAGCTAGCGAGGTTTCTTCATCCCTTCTACTTCAAGTAGCGTAGAGTAGCATAAATTTCATTTCATGCAAGTAGATAGTAATTGTGGGATGTGCTCTTCAATTTGAGCAAACTTCGTCTATCCATACCACTAGTGTGTTCGCTGATGGTGAATGTGCCTTGTGTGGTCAACTGGAATGTCATGTACTTAACTTCGATCATGATTTGTATGTTTATATGCGTCGTTGTGATGGTATTTTCATGCTAAGTTGTGATATGAACATCTTGAGCTACTCCTTTGAAGATTGCACCGGTTCTGTGGAGGTTGTCCAAAGTGAGGCAAAGCAGACCCTGGTTGAAGCTTGTGAGAATTGATCACCATGTCCACGCCTTAGAATATATTTAAACTCTCTAAACCTGCATCATTTCAATTCAGTACTTTCTGATTAGAATAGGAAACCCGCACTTCATCGACAAATCTTTCGAGCATTTGAATTCCTTTCTCCGCTGTCGAATAATTCCGTAAGTCCCCTTGAAATACCAGCAAATCACATCGAGCCAAACTGAACCTATTCGCACTTAAAGAACCTTGGAGTTGAACGCACGAACTTTCTGGCAATCTTAGCGTGCGGAATACTTTGATCAAGAGAGAATAGGGAAGCCATTGGCAACTTTATTCTGCGTTGGTGAGGTCACGAAAAACACATCAACAGAATTGGCGCTAGAAGGAGGGCTGGCTTCGAATTGTTCCAGAGGCTGGAAGGGACCAGTATGAGCTTTGAAGTTCAAAATCAGAGATATGTTAGATCTCTCTTATGTCAAAAAATCCAAAAAAAGTGAAAAGTTGAAAAAATTCAAAAAAATCAAAAAATGGAAAACCAAAAAAGAGATTTCTCAATGGACGGGCATATTTCTTGCTCTCAAGACAGTCTTGTGGATATTGCTCAGATTCATGAAAGATTGAATGCACAGCTGTGGCCTGAGAATTTGTCTGAGTTTGCTTTGCCAGGAAGGTGTCGAATTCATGAGACCTCTCAGCACGAAGAAATCAGTTGCTTAACATTCCTCTCAAGGATAGAGCTTGTTCTCCAAGGGAAAATTTTCTTTTGGGATGTCCCCAAGCCAAGAGTATTAGATGTAGAACCTGATGATTATAGCCTTCCAGAAGTTGTGGAGGAAGCCTTCACGAGATTCATACTTAGGATCCAGAATCAGTTGGAACTTGGAAATGCTTGCTTGAAAGGTGTTTTGCTCCCTCGTTGGTGCCGGATTCACAACGCACCTCATCCAGAGTTCACTTGCACAATATGTGAAGAAGCCATTAACTTCGCCAGATGTCGCCTCGGATTACCAGTACTACCATATGGATTCTTCAAAGACAAAGGATGGATTGAATATGCCACACAAACATTTTCAGCACGAAATGAAGAATGTACTTCAACACCATCCGACAACAAGGAGAATAAGTCACAGGATGATGTGATCAGGCTTAGGGAGCAAGCAGATGAAGATTGTTCCTACATCACGCTAGAACAAGAGGCTATAGGAGCAAACATCAAAGAAGCAGTGGGATACATCCAAGGGAGAGAAACCACCCAAGACAACTGCCAGCATACGGAAGTGAATGAATGTACTAGATTGCGAATTGTTGAAAATCATCAAGAACTAGGGACGAAGGACTTAGCTCAAAGTATAGATGGTGTGAGAAATTTTCAATATCCATTTTCTCAAGGAGGGGAATGTGAAGAAGGAAGCGATTCAAATACGCTTCAAGAAAGGATGCTCGTCGATGAGAAAGTTCAATCATGCACGAGTGAGATAGAAGAAATGGTAAGCAGCTTAAGGCAAGATGATATGTTTGATGATCAATGGGCTACCAAGATGGAGGCAAAATATGAAGGGCACTTCGCGTCAGCACTTGATCCATTATTCACAGTCATGGAGGAGTTGCTTGATGAAATTGAAACAAATGAAATACTGCTTGACAAAGAGATAGAAAATGAGGAACATTTATTCGGGTTGGGGCTTGATCCGTTGTTAAGGGTTCAAAAAGAGCTAGCGCATGAAGTAATCCAAGTTTCCAAATGCTCTTTCGAATTGATTTCCCGCCCCACTCCTCCCAGTTTGGATCATCTCCACGTTTTAGATGCGAGAGGTATGGTTCACCATCAACTTCGACCTCCTGATGAAGCAATGGATGACAGGCAAGCATTCATGCCAGCGAATGAAGACCACCAGGTTGTATCTTTCCCCGCTGTTGATTACAAGGAATATCATTTTGATTATGGAAATTTAGGAAAGAAAACTTGTTTATGGATTAATCATGGTCCAGATGAGTTGCCTCAATTGCTAATCTTTCCTGAAGTTTTGCTTGAGTTTGAGATTTGTATTGTGAAAGATTACTTTTCTGAGTTTAAGGACAAATTTGCAAAGCTTCGCACTATGACTACTACTTTGTTGTTACTGAACATCCTGAGAAATCATGCTAGGAGTTGTATGTATTTAGATCTTTTGATTGTTGTTCGCTTAAAGTTTTTGTTTTTGTTTAGATTAGTTGTCTTGCTTTCGTAGTTTAGTTTGCTTTCAATAAAGGGGATCCCATTTGTGAGGGGGGTGTTGTGTTTGCTTTCGCCACACTCCGGTGCAATGTTGACACAATGTTAGTCCATTTCTTAGATAATCATCCAGGAAGTGCTTTAGAATCCGAGGTTGTTCTTTCAAGTCTTATCATTTGGTTAGGATTTGTACTTGACTCGGAAGGGAATCATCTATTGTGTCTTGACACCAACTCTCATGATTGCTATATTTTACACACATGATTAATTACTCTAAGTCATTGAGGTTTCTTAGGAGAAGTCTCAGCAAGTGAAAATCTTACACCTTGCTTCAGCGCCACTACAATTCTCAAACCCATTGGAGGCGTCATTGCCTGCCAGCCAATTGAGGAATTGACGGAGAAATCAAATGATGAAAAAAAAAAAAGGGAAAAGAAATATCTGAAAATAATGAGGAAATGAAAAATAAAGAAATATTGTGAAATATTGGTTTTGGGAACATACGAGTAACTCCACCGGGGCTATGGACGCCCGACCGGCAATGGAGCAATATTCGTGAGAATTGTAGCGATAACCTCGTCGGGGCTATGGACGCCTGACCGGCAGCGAGGCAATGTCCCGGATGCTTTTGAAGTTTAGATATTTATTTAGCTTGCTGGGACGGATTCTGGGAACTTCAGTGGTCTTTTGAGCTGGAACGAACGCATATGCACACACTTGTAGTCAAAAGATGAGGTGCCTTGATCCAATTTAGGATTTTTCTTCCCTTTTAAGTATATCCCCTAGCCAGTTGATGGGTTGGAAAGAGTTGTCCAAGGGTTCTGAGTATGGAATGGGTTTGGTCTTTGAAATGTTCAGGAACATTTGTTCGGGTTGGGGCTAATGTTGTGACGTTTTTCACACATCGCCCCATTGCAAATGGGGACCCCCTAATTTTGGCTTTGCTTTTCGTTCGTTTTGTCGTTGTCTCTCTTTTCTACTGTCTATCTTCCCGGGATTGTACCCGTCTGTGAGCTTAAATGTAAGATTTTGGCTAAGTCTAGAAATTAGGGTTTTGAATTTTCCGGCCAACCTGAAGTCAAATGAGGTGAATAAATTGCAAATTGAGCCTAACATTGATGTCAGCACATTTTTGGCAGGTTCCCACAAAAATTTCATTGAATTCTGGCAACTTACTATTTTTAGTAAGTGTGCAATTACGGGCAATTTGTCAACATTCTTGAGATTCCGACAGTCACATTGCGTCCAGAGCATATCAGGCTACTCACAGGTTAAATTTGAACTAAAACGGACAACTTGCTATTTTTAGCAGTTCTGCCTTCAGAGGCAATTTTCAGGGCTTAAACGCAGAGTTTTTCAACGCATGTCTGGAGATTCCTTCTGGGTTTTTCGAGAGCTTCGCGACAGTATAACATGCAAATGGAGCTGACCACTTTTCAGGAACTTGCTATTTTTAGCCAGTGCTTGCATGTTGGAGATTTTTCTGGGTTTTTCAAGATTTTTCGGGCAGTATGACATGCAAGATCATCCGGCAGTCGGTCGGCCACTTTTCTGGCCGCTTTCTATTTTTAGCAGGTACCACTTGGGCAGCAAGCTCGGCACTTCAGAACTGCAAACTGACTAGCGTACAATTGAAACGACGTCAAACGGAGCTCATTTGAGCGACATGCATAAAATTAGGGTTTCGAGCTTCAGCGCTAAAAATAAGGAGTCAAAGATCAAAACGGTCAAAACTGAGGTATCCATCATAATCAGCATCCTTCCGAGAAGCTACTGGCAAAATTTGAAGGTAATCGGAGAACCTGCTATTTTTAGTAGGGCACTTTGGACGAGGGCTATAAATAGAAAGTTGATCTCGGCATCGGCATACACAGGCAAGTTCACCACCGAGGGGCACACTGTCCAAATTTCAAAGCAAACGGAGCTAAAGAGATCTCAGAAATAGGCACTTACTATAAATAGTAAGTCACCTCAGCAGCAGCTATAATTGGCAGGTCAGCAACAAATCTCAGCAAGCACAGGTCAAACATGTGATGAAAAGTCCGTGTTGCGAATTTCAAGGCAAACAGAGTTACAGAGAATGAAGAATCAGTTAATTGCTATTTTTAGCAGGTCAATTAGGGTTTCCTAAAATCAAGGGCAGAACCCGGCATCCAGGCAAGAACGACGTCCAGTTACGATCACCATGCTTCAGGCATTCAACACACGAAATTTGAAGGCATTCTGAGCAGTTGCTATTTTTAGCAGGTTGCTAAAAATAGCAGGTACAGGCAAATATCAGGCATCTCTGGCATAAACACATCCCGAGGTTCAGAACAGGGCAATATCAGGTCAGAAGTCAATTCAAAGCACAAAATTTGAAGAACTTTCTAAAAATAGCAAATTGGGGCAAGCATGAACGGGTCACCCTAAATTTGGCTAAGGGCATGAAACACGTCAAATTTGATAATTTTTCAAATCCGGCACCAAAACTTGCTATAAGAGGCTGGAGACAGGTGAAATTTTCTAACTCACTTAAACTGGAAGTACCATGGGTGAAATGCGCCCCTCTTTGAAGAGATTTCAAAATTGTCTAAGTGTTAAAATTGGATGCTCAGCATGTGAAATGCGCCCCTGGGTGTTCCAGGTAAGAAAAAAAGTTTAAGTGTCAAAGTTGAAAGTTGCCCCTGCCAAATGCGCCCAGGAGCTAAGGAGGCCAAGTGTTGAAGAAAATTCTAAGTGTTAGAAAATGGAAGTAGACCCAGCCATATGCGCCCCCTCTCTGAGCAAGATTAGAAACTTTTACTAAGTGGCAAAATTGAAAGTTACTAGTACCATATGCGCCCACCCAATGGAGTTAAGATAAAAGTTCTCTAAAGCACTTTAAGTTGATGTTCACACATGCAAATGCGCCCAAAAAGGATGGGGGAGACTTGGAAATTTTAAAAGTATCACAAACTTTAAGTTGGACACCTGAAATGCGCCCCAGGCATCAAAGGGACTTGAAATTATTCTAAGGCGTTAAAATTAAAAAGCCACCCTCTTATATGCGCCCCTCAGCTTGAAATTCACAAAGTTAAAAACATGACCATGAATTTGCGCCTTGAGTTGAAAGAGCTGGAGAATACACTAAAGCGTTGAAAATTAAAACTTCCACATGCCATTTGCGCCTTGCTTCAAGAGGAGGATGAGAAAAAAATTTCTAAGGCACCCAAAAAATGAAAGCTCCAGATAGTAGATGCGCCCAAGATGTAAGCTAGATGTTGACCCTCTGATATGCGCCCAGGCCAAAATTGGAAGAAGAGCTGGACAAATGCGCCTAAGTGCAAAAGTGGATGCTTGCTATGTTAAATGCGCCTGAGTTAAAAGTGAAAGCATCATATATCAAATGCGCCCAGTTTTAAGAATGAAAGCTTGATAGCCCAAATGCGCCCTTGGGTGAAACTTGGAGTTGCTAAGGCTGAAATGAAAAGTGCGCCAGAAATAATAAAGATGAATGTAGACCCTCCCAAATGCGCCTGGCATAAATTGACAGCTTACCTATCTAAATGCGCCCCCTCACAAAATTGAAACCTACACCTCTCATTTGCGCCCTTTTGACAAAACTAGAAGCTAGCCCAGGCAAATGCGCCTTGAAGAAGAGGAGGCACCAAAAATTTTCTAAGGCACCCAAAGTGGAAGTAGACATGCTAAAATGCGCCTTGGGAAGGAAGGAGGTTGAAAATTTTCTAAATTTCAAAAACTGGAAGTAGAGGGTCCTAAATGCGCCCCTCTTTGAAGAGGATAACTTGAAAAGGTTTTCTAAGGCGTTAAAACTGAAAGCTCCACCCTCCAAATGCGCCTGACTTGAGGAGGATGAGAAAAATTTTCTAAGGCATAAAAAAATGAAAGCTTAACCTGGTAAATGCGCCCTTGTTTGTTAAGTAATGAAACTGGAAGCTCAGGGGGTCATATGCGCCCATGACAGAAAATGAATGGAGACTAGGCCAAATGCGCCCTTACAAATTGATTTGGCAAGAAAACGTTAAAAGGTTGAAAAATGAAACCACAGGGGGTCAAATGCGCCTGAGTGCCAAAAATGAACATTTGCTGGGTGATTTGCGCCCAAGGTTGAAATTGAAAGCTCAGGCCATGATTTGCGCCCTTGCTGGAGGATGGGACTCTAAAATATTCTAAGTGTTTCAAAGTAGAACTTTGACTATCCAAATGCGCCCTTGAGCTTTAAGGATAGGAATTTGTATAAATCTTCAAGTGTCGAAAATGGAAGTCCCTGGGTCCAAATGCGCCCAAGATGGAGATGGCCAAAGAAAGAATGAATTTTCCTAAGGCGTTTAAAGTTGAAGCTCACAAGCCCAAATGCGCCCAAGAGGTTGAAAATGGATAAAGGAATTTTCTAAGTGTCAAAAATGGAAGTGCAAGGTATGAAATGCGCCCAAGCTTGCTAAGGGATGAAGAAATTTGCTAAGGCATGGGTAAGTCGGCAGGGATAAGTCGGAGGATGCCAATTGCACAAGGTCAA
Source organism: Sequoia sempervirens (assembly GCA_007258455.2). Classification (NCBI taxonomy): domain Eukaryota; kingdom Viridiplantae; phylum Streptophyta; class Pinopsida; order Cupressales; family Cupressaceae; genus Sequoia; species Sequoia sempervirens. The sequence continues at coordinate 60,835 of VDFB02328185.1, read as the reverse complement.
CGAGAAATTTCAAGCCAGAGCAAGGAAATGTGCCTGGATATGAAGAAATAGATTAAATTTGCTAAAAAAATTATTTTCTAAGGTTCAAAATTCAGAAAATTAAATGAACCCGTTCGTTGGGTACCCATGGGTCTAGCGCGTTCTGAAGGAAATTTTCTTCTGGGTATTGATGATTGTCGATCAGGAATGGATTGTGAAGTCTTCTACGCTTTGTCGGGGCCTTCAGGGTGAATATTTTTACTGGGCGCCAGGTTGATGAATTTCCTAAGGGAAATTTAAAAAAATTTTGATCAAATTCCAGATGAAAGAATTTCTTCTCAAGCCAGAGTTGAATGAAATATCAAAGTAAAGAGTGTGCCAGGCAAAATGCAAGACAGGTTGAAATTTGGCTAAGGCATGAAGAACTTGAACACAAAGTTGGCGATGCACGCTTGAAAGTTGGAGCGTGAAGATCAGGTAAGTAAGGTGAATTTGTGTTATGAAGTGTTCTAATACTCTTCTCCTCGCTTGTTTTGCAGGAGGAACGTCGAGGCTAGAGCACGATGACTTGAAGTGGTGAAGCACGATGGTATTACGAGCTTCGGAGGAAGATAAAGTTTGAAGGAAAGTTGCAAGAAATGGCTAAATGTTGGAGTTTCTCCTCAAGAATCCAATGTGCGCCCAACACAGTCAGACGGATGGCAACCGGAAATGATCTAGTCCAAAACTAAACAATCCTTCAAATTCAAGAATGGAAGTTCGAGCAAGGATCAAGAAGAAGATCAAGAGCCGTCGGGCTCCAGATTCTATCAAATTCTATTATCTGAGGTGGCAATCTTAAAGACTCTTTTACCCCCCTCCAAGTGATCGACAGAATTGGCTGAGTACGAAGATCAAGAACAGTGTGAACGCGTCTACAAACGGAATCTTCTAGAAGGAATAATGGACATTATGGCTCATTTATTACCCCTCTCTTTTGTGGCGGTTTTTAGGGCAAATCATGTTTAGGGCTGAGGTGGCACAATCTGGGCCATCCAGCCGATTGTAATATGAGCCGTCCGTTGGACTTGGCCAACTATAAAAGGGGGAGTCCCCCTCATTTGCACTCTCATTAGCTTAGAGTTAGACAGTAGACATAGAATAAAGGGACAACTTAGAAGTAGATTGATAGTGTAGTTGGAGGAGAAGGAAAGTTTTCCTTTGAAAACTTTTGTAAGAAATTGTCGTGTAAAACTTTCATAATAAAAGATCTTTCATTGATGGTGAAATTCATCTTTGTTGTGGATAGCTAGCGAGGTTTCTTCATCCCTTCTACTTCAAGTAGCGTAGAGTAGCATAAATTTCATTTTCATGCAAGTAGATAGTAATTGTGGGATGTGGTCTTCAATTTGAGCAAACTTCGTCTATCCATACCACTAGTGTGTTCGCTGATGGTGAATGTGCCTTGTGTGGTCAACTGGAATGTCATGTACTTAACTTCGATCATGATTTGTATGTTTATATGCGTCGTTGTGATGGTATTTTCATGCTAAGTTGTGATATGAACATCTTGAACTACTCCTTTGAAGATTGCACCGGTTCTGTGGAGGTTGTCCAAAGTGAGGCAAAGCAGAGCCTGGTTGAAGCTTGTGAGAATTGATCACCATGTCCACACCTTAGAATATATTTAAACTCTCTAAACCTGCATCATTTCAATTCAGTACTTTCTGATTAGAATAGGAAACCCGCACTTCATCGACAAATCTTTCGAGCATTTGAATTCCTTTCTCCGCTGTCGAATAATTCCGTAAGTCCCCTTGAAATACCAGCAAATCACATCGAGCCAAACTGAGCCTATTCGCACTTAAAGAACCTTGGAGTTGAACGCACGAACTTTCTGGCAATCTTAGCGTGCGGAATACTTTGATCAAGAGAGAATAGGGAAGCCATTGGCAACTTTATTCTGCGTTGGTGAGGTCACGAAAAACACATCAACAATACTATATGAGGTGCCCCGATTGGCTTAGAGATAGAATGCGAAGAAGCCCGAGCGAGGAGATTGATCCAGCAGTTGAGATGGAAGAGTTTTTGAACCGGATCAGTGCTCCTCCACCGAAGAAGAAGGCAAGAAAGTTTTCGAAGATCTCCACGGATGAGGATGGCTCTCGTACTCTTCACGTTGCTGTCCCACGAGTCGAGTGTGACCGGAACGAAGCAGCTCCTGAAAACTATGTGGTCACCACCCTTGACTTGGGACGCCCTACTGGTGCTCAGATTGTTGAGGAGTGTGATAACTCCTTCCTTGCCCTTAAGGATAGATTGTTCAAAAAAGAAGGAAAATATAAGAAGTTGAAACGAGAACACAAGGCGTTAGTTGGATATGTTCAGCAGTTGTCTCGTTCTCGAGGGCAGGATGTACCAGTGATAGAGCCTCCGGCGGATGTACCTAGAGAGTCGATCAGCAGCTTAGTAGAATTGGGGAGAATGGCATAGGAGGCAGACAAATGGGTCTCAGGAGTTCGTACTGAGACAGAGAAATTCATGGAGGACCTATCCTTTGCTTTTCAGCAGGCCTCTTCTATTTTGACACGGATGGATGCGGTGGATCAGGCTTGGGGCGATGCCTCTATCTATCAGAGTAAGGTGATCCAGCGTCTCGAGGTATTGAGGCATGTACCATTGCAGCTGCTGATTGATGGAGGTGTCATTCAGGCGAATGACCGATATGATTTCTCTCGGTGGTATTCTTCAGCTATCACAGGGCGTGGCTTCTTCGATGCAGCACAGGCGGATTCAGCCAGGGTACATAAGGCTATGGCCAATATCATAGATGGAGTTCAGAACACCTTTGAGGCCATATTTGCTAGGCGGCTGAATCCAGATGAAATAAGTTTTGATAATTTGAGGGGTTTGCTGGTTCCCTTCTTCGCAGATGTTAAGACCTTTGTACAGATGACTTTAAAATAATCGCCACATTCTCCACTTTGATCCGCATCATAGACTCATTAGTCAGCTTGGAGAAATCTTGTATTGCTGCACTCAGCACTCACCACGGTGTTAGAGTTTCAGTTGGATTGTGTTCCTCTATTTCAGTTCATGAGGTTGAAGCCGTACTTGGCAGATTTGTTGAGTTGGCAGTCAGAGAGAAGGCTAATGGGAACACACTACTGGACGAGGATCTTCTAGACGACTGAGTATGGAGCATTTATTGCATTTGCTATTTTGGGAGTGAGTGGGAATCTTTGATTCATTTAATGTACCACTCCCTATTCTGGCAGTTTTTAGGGTTAGGGCTGAGGTGGCACGATTCTGGCCACTCTATTGATTGTAACCCTAGCCATCCTTTGGGACTTGGCTAGCTATAAAAGGGGGAGTCCCCCTCATTTGTAATTCATTAGAATTAGGATTCAGAACCAGAGTAGACATTGAGAGAGCATTAGCCTTAGAGCTAGATAGTGTAGTAGTGTAGAGCATTTTTGCATAATTTGGAGAAGAGAGAAAGTTTTCCCTTTGAAAAATTTTGAGGAGATTGTTGTGTAATACATTTTATGATAATAGATCTTTCATTGATGATGAAATTCGTCTTGTCATGAAATGCTAGCAAGGTTTCTTCTTCCTTTCGTATCCAAGTAGTTTAACTCATGCAAGTAGCTTACTTCGGTGTGTGGTGTTTTATTGAGATAGCTTCGCTTTATTCCATACCACTAGCGGCTTGTTGATGATAAGTCTGCCTTGTGTGGTCAACTGGACATTATCTTGTGTTTAACTTTGGTTATGGCTTACACACTTATATGCGTTGTTCTGATGGTGTACGTATGTTAGACTGTAACTTGAATACCTTTCGCTATCCCCTTTGAAGATTGCACCGATTTTGCTGAGGCTGTCCAACGGAGGCTAGGTGAAATCCGGTTGAAGTCTATTGAGACGAAGCCCCACATACCTTGCATTTAAAATAGAGTACAAATTTCTTAGGCCCTTTCCTTTTACTTTCCGTACATTTCTTATTAGTCTTAGGAAAAGATACACATTGCCGAATCATACACGTAAGAATTCCCCTTAAGTATCATACATTAGCTGCTAACTGCAAGAAATCTGGACAATTGTGTAAGTCCCCTCGTACGAACACAGCAATACACATCAACCAAACTGGGTCTATTCGCACTAAAGGAACCTTGGAGTTGAACATGCGAACTTTCTCGCAATCTTAGCGCATGGAATACTTTGATCAAGAGAGAACGGAGTAGCCCAAACTATTTTGTTCTGCTGTTTGGTATGGTCACAAAAACCACATCAACAGGTACCTAGGTAACTTGTAGACATATGAATCGTACCCTGGCAGCCTCAAATAGGTAAACTTCGGGAATTGGACGAACCAAAACCCATATTCTTCTATCAGCATCTGAGCCTCTTCGGATATCCTCTGCTGCAACCTCTGTTGAAGGGTTCTTGTGATATACATAGTGAAGGCGTCATTAACTCTCTTGAAGTCACCAGTGTGCGTAAGATGCAACTGTCTGCAGGACTCGTGAATCTTGAACTGGTTATAACCGCAGCCAATTGGTTCTTGATACGCCAACCCTCTATACTTTGTCATCCGAGCAAGCATGTAAATAACATATGAGCTCATGTAAAATGTTCTCGTTCTCTTCAGATCCCGGAACTGTTCATCAATATTATCACTTATCATCTGTGCCCAATTTACTTGCACTTTTCCTTCGAGCACCACACTGATGTAGAAGAACATCCATGGCTCGAATACGAATGACTGCGGGCTGCCGTTAACCCTGCTGAGCAACATAATGATATCGCAATACTCCTGCTTCAGCTCTTTTGAAATTATCTGCTTAGGCAGCCTGGCAGCAGGAGGCTTTGGTTTCCACATCCAAGTGGTGTTTATCCTCTTCGTGCACTTCTCGAAAGAAGTGGCGTACATTTTTTCAGCCTTTGCCTTGGATTTATATAACATATTGTCTGTAGCCAGTATGCCAAACGCCTCGCCAATTGCATCGGGAGAAAAGTTGGCTAATATCATGCCATTTGGAGACACGATAGTTCGATCATCCGAGCTGTAAAAGTTGGCGCATTCTAGGATCAATTCTGGACAACGAACCGCCGGTTGGAACCCTGCTGCTGTGTACAATCCGCTCTTGACAATGTTGCACGATGCCTCCGTCGGAAGATTGCCACCCTGCCCATACATTTTGCGCATGAAGGCCTCGAGGTTGAAGGGCCCGAGATTGGTGTCCGTCAAGTTTCCGAACTTCGACACAATCTTTGATTCCGGAATGAAGGACTTCTTCAGACTTTTGATGATCGCCTGCCTGGAGGCGTTCTCTTTGACAGCTTCGTTGTTTGCAGCCTTAGCTCCAGCTTTGTTAGTTCCAGCAACATCAGCCTTTCGTCCATCAGCCATCTGCAAAACAAAAGCGAACATTACACTTCCGACTTTTAAAAAAATAAACATCACGTGAGACGGCTGGCAGATGGAGTTGGCTGCGAAAATAAATGCAAGTTAATATCTTCAGCATCAAGCTTCGACTTCAATCCTCGGTATATATAAACTTCGAATTTTAACAACTTGCAGCCAAAAGAAATTTATCTCCGGCAATCTCAACTTTAGCAAAATGTTTCAATGTTTCAGCAACTTTTTAAAAAAAATTTAAAATCACCAACTTCGAAAGTTATACATTAGCAACTTCGAAGATTTAAATCAGCAAGCTTGTGAATTATAAATCACCAAGTTTCAAATCAGCTCTTCGACAGTTATAAATCAGCAACTTCGAAGAATTTTAAATAGGTTCGAAAGTTTCAAATGAGCAAGTTCGAATAATTTCAAATCAACTTTTCGAGAGTTATAAATCAGCAACTTCGAAAAGTTTTAGCAATCTCAAATCAGCACTTCGAAAGTTATACATCAGCAACTTCGAAGGCTTCAACACTTTTAAGTTTGATTTGATTCTAACATTCAGCAACTTCAGAAAATTTAAAGCTCAAGTAATTTCGAATTCGAACAACTTTGACCTCCAGCATGATTAAATGATTTCAGCCTTTTCAACTTTCAACTTCGAAAACATTTCAACTTTCAGCAAAATATAAAGTCTCAGCAACTTCGAATACTTACCTCAGCAACTTGGAGAAATAAAAACGCTTAACACTTCAAACTTTATTTCGAATCGCAGCAACCTCGCAACTCAGCAACTTCGAGAAATTCAACTTTCAGCAACTTCACAAAATTCAAGCCTCAACAATTTCAATCTCTTGCAAAATCGAATTTAACACTTCACACTTTCAGCAACTCTCAAATCTCAGCTCAACTCACCAGCATAAATCTCAGCTTCGAATCTTGTGAGATGAGAATGAAAATCTTCAGAGTTTTATAGCCAAAAGCTGGTGCTAATTTCAGCAGATGCCATTTATTCCCTTCATCATGACTGACGCATTTGCTAAATTTAAAAGGGAATATTCCAGTTGTCACGCAGTTGTTATGGCAATTTTCTATTTAGGGAGGTTCTTTCCTTGATTTAAATTTTAAATTTCCCTCCCGACTGCCAGTGATTTCGAAAAATCATTTTTACTCCAATTTGAAATAATCCCAACTGCTTTCTTTTTTTTTTAAAATGGCATATTTAATTTAAATGCCATTTAAATTTATTTCTCCAACAAAAATTCGACATCAACACTTTAAATCGGCTAGGCGTAATTTTATTTTCCATCCATAATTAACCCCGAAATAAATTCCCCATGTTTAAAATCGTTCGATCTTTAAAATTTTATGTGTCGAAAATTAAAGGGGAATTTAAATTTAATACTTAGGAAAATAATTAAATCGATTAAATTAATTTAATTTCTCCGACTTAGGCAAATTTTTAAAAAAATTTAATTGCCTAGAGAAATTTTGTTACTCTTAACGCCTTTTAATTTCCACCTTGATTTTTTTTATCCCCGCATTTTAATTTTTGAAATCAAACGCCCTAGACAAATATTAAGTCACCCTTTGCTTTTGAGGCACACATTATAGATTAAGCTTTTACTTTGAACGCCTTTTAGTTTATTTTGCATTATTTCTCCCTATAGGCGTATTTCACACTTGTATGTTCACGTTTTGATTTTTTAACCATCTTGATCTCAGGCACAAATCACATGGCAGACTTCAATGTTGAGGGCGCATTTAGCATCTGGAGCCTTTAACTTGGATTTGGGCACATATACCATGTAAAGCTTTCATTTTTTTTTTCATAGGCGCATTTAGACTAGTCTTCTTTCAATCCTCACGCCTCAGGCAAATTCTCATCCAACATCTCCGCAAGCTCAGGCGCAAATCCATAGTCTTACTTTAAATTTTGTGACTCTAAACCCAGGGGCGCATTTGGCAGGCAGAACTTTCAATTCTTACACTTAGTAGAATTTTCCAAGCTCCTCTTCAAAGTTGGGCGTCGAGCTTATATTAGATAAATTTTGATCTCCCTCTTCACGGCGCATATGGCATGTGGAGGTTTCAGATTTAATGCCTTAGAAGATTTTTAAACTCCGTCTTTGCTTTTGAAGGCGCAAATCACATGTCCAACTTCCATCTTCAACACTTGGACGAATTCCTATTAATTTCAAGTTGCTGGGGCGCATTTCATATCATGAGCTTCAAGGCGCAAAATACAGGGGAAGCTTTGAGTTTCACTGACTTAGAAAATTTTAAGCTCATTCTCCAAAGAGGGGCACATATAAGAGAGTGAACTTTCATTTTTATCACTTAGAAAAAATTTCAAACTCTGACCATATTGGGTGCATTTGGACCCATGACCATCCATTTAAATGACCTTGAAGAATTTTCATCTCATCTCCACAGGCTGGGCGCATTCAAGGGGGTCTCCGTCCAATTCCTATCACTGAGAGAATTTTCAACTTCTTTCTTGCCAAGGGCGCATATCATATGTCTAACTTCTATGAAGTGGGGCGCATTTAGACCCATGAACTTCTAATTTTAACGCCTTAGATAAAATTTTACAACCTTCAACTCCAAGGGCGCATTTGACATATCCTCCCTCCAATTTAAGTGACTCAGAAGATTTTTCCTACTTCAACATCTTTACAAACTCAGGCGCATTCGACCCTTGGAGGTTCCAATTTCGGCACTTAGCAACCTTTTAAACTCTCAACCTTGGTGGGCGCATTTAGACCCCTGGACTTTCATTTTAAGGTTTTAGCCAAATTTCTACCCCAAGGGCGCATTCAGCATGGGGAACTTTCATTTTTTTTATGCCTTAACATTTTTCAAGACCTTGGGCGCATTTGCCAGTCTCCCCTTCCAGTTGAGGGCGCATATTACATGTGCATCCTTCAGTTTGAACACTTAGTGAAATTTCAAGCCCAAGGGCGCCTTTGACCCATGCTACTTCCAGTTTTCTAGACTTAGTCATTTTTCTGCCTCCGTTCAGCTTCTCAAGGTGGATTTCAATGTTGGATTCCAAATTTTATCCGTTTTAGTGAATTTTATGCCCTCTGCCAGATTTAAGTTGATTTTCTTCTGTCAACCCTAATTTGCCCTGAGTTTCTATTTTTAGAAAGTTCTCTGAATTTTGCGCCGTCAACTGAATTTTGACCTTGGAAAGCCTGATTTTCGCTCTGTTCTGAATTCCAACTGATTTGTGCTGTTGACGCCCGATGCCTGACTGCACCTGCTATTTTTAGCAACCTGCTAAAAATAGAAATTACTCAGAACATCTCCAAATTTCATGTGTTGAATGCTCGAAGCGTGGTGATCGTGGCTGGATGCTGCTTCTGCATGGTTGTCCAGTTCTGCCCTTGATTTTAGGAAACCCTAATTTCTCTGTCCCGGCCTGCTAAAAATAGCAATTATCTGATTCTTCATCCTCTGCAACTCTGTTTGTCTTGAAATTCGCACCAAGGACCCCTTGTCACACGTTTGACCCGTACCTGCTGAGATTTGATGCCAACCTGCTATTTATAGCCGCTTCTGAGGTGACTTACTATTTATAGTAAGTGCTCATTTCTGAGACTCCCCTATCTCCGTTTGAGTTGAAATTTGGACAGTGTGATCCTCGTTGATGAACTTGCCCGTTTGCGCTGACGTCCGAGGTTGACTTTCTATTTATAGCCTACGTCTGGAACATCTTACTAAAAATAGCAAGTTCTCCGATTGCCTTCAAATTTTGCCAGCAGACTATCCGAAGGATACTGACCATGATGGATACTTCAGTTTTGAGCACCTTGTTGTTTGACTCCTCATTTTTAACCTTGAAGCTCGAAACCCTAATTTTATGCATGTTGCTCAGATGAGCTCCGTTTGACCTCGTTTCAGTCGCATGATGATCAGTTTGCAGTTCTGAAGTGCTGAGCAACTGCCTGAGTGGTACCTGCTAAAAATAGAAAGTGGCCGAAAAAGTGACTGACCGGCTGCTGGATGATCTTGCATGTCACACTGCCCGAAAAATCTTGAAAAACCCAGAAAAATCTTCAACATGCAAGCACTGGCTAAAAATAGTAAGTTTTTGAAAAGTGATCAGTTCCACTTGCATGTTACACCGTTGCGAAGCTCTTGGAAAACCCAGAAAGAATATGCCGACATGCGCCGAAAAAAGTCTGCATGCAAACCCTAATATCGGCCTCCGAAGGTTGTATTCTGAAAGTTGTCGTCCTGCTTTGCATGTCATACCACTGCGAAGGTCTCAAAAAACCCAGAAAGAATCTCCGAACATGCATCAAAAAATGTAACATGTAGGCCTTGAAATCTGCTCTGGAAGCTGGACTGCTAAAAATAGCAAGTCGTCCGTTTTTGCTCAAATTTTGTCAGAAATGAACTCTAAGTGTTCAAAATGAAATGAAGTTGTCAAAATGTAAAAAAATCTCGAGAAAATGAACCCTAAACTGACACTTACTAAAAATAGAAAGTTGGCAGAACTCGGTGAAAATTTAGGGGTTATTTGCTGGAAGCGTTGAGATAGCACTGTTAGACTCAAAAGTTGACCAACCAACTCAATTTGACCCCAAAGTGACCTAAAGATGTAAAACCCTAATTTCAGTACTTGGCCAAATTTGGTGTTCAAGCATGCAGACGGGAGCGTCCCCGGAAAGCAGAAAGCAGAAAAGAAGCAGAAAGAGAGACGAAACCAAAGCCAAAAGACCAAAATGGAGCAAAGATTAATGGGTCCCCATTTTGAATGGGGTGATGTGTGAAAAGGTCACAACACTTTGATTTTCATATCTCTAAAGCTCAGATTGATTCAAAATTTTAACTATAGGATCCCCACGACCAACTTGATCCATTCACACTGCCATCTCGAGCTGACCTGCTATTTATAGCATGTTTCTGAAGGTGTTTTACTATTTATAGTAACTGCCTGATTTTGATACTTCCCCAACTCCGTTTGACTCGAAATCTGAATGACGTGACCCTCATCGGATGACTTGCCCATTTATACTGGCGCCTGCTGCTGGTTTACTATTTTTAGCCAATTTCTGGAATGCCTTACTATAAATAGTAAGTGCTTTGATTTCCCTCAAATTTTACCGGTGGATAGCTTGAAAGATACTGATCGCAGTGGGATTGTAATGACCCTGCTCAAATTTGACCTCAAAATGCTGATTGAAGGCTCAAGGAATTTCATCAAACACTTTGCATACAAGGGTCATATGACTGATATAAAATTTCAGTTTGCTAAAATGGCACTTTCCTTCACTTAGTATCAATAAAGATACTTGCAAATGACTCTAAATTGTCTAAACAATGACCTAACATGAATGTGCAACTTATTTTGGCAATATTCAATGCATATATGTGAAATTACTTGCAATATGCAGCTACAACAACTAGTAATTATGACAAACACTTTGGATGCAACCTAAGATGGCATTTATGCACTTATAGCCAAGTGGCATTAATACAAACACTTGGTATGCAAAATTATAACATTATTTATGCCAAAAAGAGAACCTACAGCCAATTGACATTTTGTCAAACAATTGGCATGCATACTATAAGCTGAGTACAAATGATATAGAATTGCTCAATGACAACTACAAATGACCAGCAAATTAGTATCTCTTATTACAACACAATGATCCAATACAATGCTCATCAATAAGCCAAGACTCTTGGCATTGCATTGATTACAAAATATGATAATTGCTGGTAAAGAAATATGCACCTACAGCTGCAACTCTAAACTTTCCCATATGCAATAAAATTATGAACTACCAATAGTGGAACCTGATTGAATGTTGAAGCCCTTGATGATAGATGAAGTAGCAATCAAATTCCAAGCAAATTGAACTCCTCTTAGGCCCAATTGATGCTTTCACCCAGCCGCCCCTGTTCTTGCCTGACAATACTTTAGATAAATAAATGCAGCCTCTAAGCTCTTCGAATTTGTTATGAAAATGATTTCCAACACCAAAGGAAGCAATCCCTCAAGTACCCACAAAATTATATCTCCTTATTGAAGAGCAATGAATGAAAATGTGATTTCTCTCATGGCTGATCTGCAGACTGAAACAAAATTACAGACCTCAAATAACTTCCCAAACTCTTCCAAAAATGATTGCAATTAGCCCAATGAGAAAGACTAAAGTATCTTCCTCCACTATCCAACTAGGGTTGGTGTTGCACAACCGAAATTGGCACTTAACCAGCTAGGTTTGGTCTTTCACAAACGAAGACTGGAAAACAATAAGCTAAGCATTCAGCTTCAGCAGTGTAGTAGAAAAGTGTATTCAACTCAAGATGTCCAAATGCATAGCCCAAGCCTCTTTTTATACTTTTTCAACCTCATCACCAAGAGACTTCTAGAAGATTCTTGATTATTCCTTAAGTGACTTTATTATTTTATTATTTTATTATTAAGTCACTTAAGTCACTTTTTATTATTAAATTAATTAAATAATAAGTCATCCCTTTTGATATTTTATTTTATGGGAATAACTTAATAAATAATTAATTTAATAACATCTCTTGATTTAATTAAATCATCAATTAAGCTATCCTCATAAATTATCAATAATTTGGACAACTTAATTAAATCACCATACCTCCAATTCGGGGACATGACAGGGATACACTGGTTTTCAAAAATTATGACATTTTACCCCTCATTTTGCGTCCCGAAGCTGGAAACCCTAATTTGACTTGCATGTATATCAAATGACCTCCGTTTGACCTCGTTTCTGTTGCACTTCGCCCTGTTTGTGATCCTGATGCGCTGTGCAGCTGTCAGGATGGACTTGCTAAAAATAGTAAGTCCCTGAAAATTGATCATCTCGCTTTGCATGTCACATTACTGTGTAGCTCTTGATGAACCCATAAGGAATCACTTGACATGCGTTGAAAACTCTGACATGCAAACCGTAAAAATAGCCTCTGAAGACGGCTCCCAAAAAAGTTCTGATCCTGGTTTGCATGTTACACTGTTGCAAAGGTCTCGAAAAACCCACAAGGAATGTTCAGACATGCAAAGAAAATCTCAACATGCAAACCCTAAAAATAGCCTCTGAAGGCTGAATTCTGAAAGTCATCGTCTCATTTTGCATGTTATATCACTGCATAGGTTTCTGTAAACCCAGAAAGAATCTCCAGACATGCATTGAAGAACTCTGCATACAAACCCTAAAATTTGCTCTCGAAGCTGAACTTGCTAAAAATAAACAGTTGTTTGTTTCAGCTCAAAATTTGCAGATGAGCAGCTTGGTGTGTTTTGGATGCAGTGTGACTGTTGAAACTTCAAAAATGCTGAAAGAACGCCCTGAATTGCACACTTACTAAAAATAGTAAGTTGCCAGAATTCACTGAAATTTAGCTGAGAACCTACTGGAAGCCATCTGACAACAATGTGAAGCTCAGATTCCAATTTATTCACTTCATTTGACTTCAAATTGACAAGAAAAGTGCAAACCCTAATTCTACAGACTTGGCCAAAATTTCAAGTTTAAGCTCATAGACGGGCACACCCCAGAAAGGCAGACAGCAGAAAAGAGACAAAAAGAGAGAGAGACAAAAACCAAAGCCAAAAGACCAAAATGGAGCAAAAATTAGGGGGTCCCCATTTTGAATGGGGCGATGTGTGAAAAGGTCACAACACTACTCTCTACCAAAAGTAATTGCTTTGATTTTGATGGCAGTAGCATTGAAGCTAGGGCATTCATTAGTTCTCTCAAGATAGGAAACAAGTCCATTTCAATGAAATCATGCAAGCTTTTGGATAGCACCAAACAATGGGAAAAAATGAGAAAAAATGTAAAACTTTTGTAGAGGCACTAGGAGATGACAAAACAATAAAACTCAAGGGTAAAGCAACGGAAAAAAGCTCAAGGTTTTTTCTCCCATTTCAATTTCTTTAGATTGGTAGACTCTAAACTCCTTACGGGTATTGAACAACCTAAACCATATATTATTGGGCTTCTTCATGGCATTAAATGTCCCCTTGATCTATGCAAAAGGAAGTTTTAAAAACTTGATTTGGTTTTGCCTACAGACTCACATGGATCTCACATTGTGATTGATACAAAAGGGATCTTTCTTGCCTTATACCAACAAAAGAAGAAATGCCTTGAATTGGATAGAGTTTCCTTGAAGGCTCAAGGCAAGGACCCCACGATTGCTGACCTTAGTAAAGATTCTTTGGCAAATGAAGAGCCTCTCTTGGAAGGTGAAAATTTCATTGGCCCTTGAACAAAAATATTTTTCTTTGTACATTTTCTAGGATAGAGATCAACTGCTTTATATGGAACCACGGTCTTGGGACAAACAATACCTCTAGTTGAAACCATGGTTCCCAAATTTCAACCTCAATACAAAAGTATTTTGAATAATTCTAGTTTGGGTGAGACTACCCAACTTATTGTTGCATTTATAGGGTATCTTCTATCTATCTTTAATTGTAAACTCTATTGAAATATTCATTTCAAAGACGAATATGGTAGAATCTCAATCTACATTCAGACTTTCCTAAATTCTTGTAGAAATGGGCCTTTCCAAACAACTACCAATAGAAACAAGGATCAAGAAAGGTGCCAAAATATGGAACAAATGGTGGATTATAAAGTATTAGCATTCAAGTGTAGACAATGTTATGCCATAGGGAACAAGGTGGATGAATGTTCAAAAATCTCTCCTTTAGCCAAAAAGGAAAAACCCTTGAAGCAAGCTACTTGGTGGAAGGGGACTGATTTGAGTTGTCAACACAATTTTCCTACAGATAGGCAAGGTGATGAGGATGTGGCTCTTCTAATTTGACAAGTTCTCCAAATAGAGGATCTATTCTTGTACAAGTAGATTCTTCCTTTCCCTTGCCTCTAAAAGGGATCATTCAAAACAAGTTTCCCTCCTTGGAAGAAGTCCATCCACAATGCTCAAAATTTGATAGAGATGACCTCGCAAAAGAACAATGGACAACTATTAAGTGGAAAAAGAAATCATCTTGTAAGTCTAGAATTGGTCAATATATAATGACACTACTTTCCCATGCTAAGATGGGAAAGAAAAGACCTCAGATTCAAGAAACACTGATTCATCTAGATTTTTGGATATATTCCCTAGATTTTTTTGTGGGGATTTTTCTCCCTATTAGGTGCAGATTGAGTTTTATTGGTTCTCACTAGCAACCCTATTCACAAGGTTGTTGCACAAACCTATTGTTAAAACTTTACTTTACCTACCAAAATAAAATTGTTATGGGATAATTTCAAGAATGGATTTAGTCACTTTGCGTGATCTTGACCCTCCTTTTGATGGGCATTGATCTACTAAGGCTTCAACTTAACTAGAGATAGGGGATTTTGATGTAGACACTTCAGATGGAAATTTGTGAGAAAGTGCAAGTTGTGTTCCAAGATCTTCCTCAAAGCGTTGCTTTGTTCCTTCCACTTCATTTTGTGTTGCACTAGTGTTGAATATTGCCCTATATCCCATTCTATCACCTCCCTAGGCAATGCTATCAGTTATTGGAGGGTATTTTTGTTAGAGTAATAGGTTGTTTACTTAATTAATTTAATCATATTGATTAATTAATTAAGTCACCTTTACTTTATTTCACTTAAGCTAAACTTAGGAATCTTTATTTTTGCATTATTAAATTAGTCATGTTGTTTCATTTATTATGATCTTGACACTTGTCACATGCTAATTTAATCCTCATCCTAGGGTTCACTTTAGGGTTATGATCTCCTTTCTTAAGGATTGATTTTTTTGTAATTACAATCTTCTCGGGAACTTCTCAGGTAATTCATTTTTTGCTTCATGTTTGTAGAGCACCATTCTTGTGTCTCTTGATCTCCTTTGGTGACAAGTTATTTGCTTACAGGTGTTCATTGGGATCTATGAGGTTGGATTATCAACTTCTACATGATATTAGAGCTCCAGATCTACATGCTTCTTGTTCCTTTTTTATGAGATCTTACCTTGAAGCAGTTTTCCAGTGCATTGAGGGTCAAATCAGAACTCTCCCTTGAATCCAGAGTTGCCAGAATAGTCAAGATTGACCTTTGTTTTGTCAAAATTGGCTTCCATTTGTCAGATCTGTGAGGGTTTGAAGAAAGGGCTTTGTTGCTTGATCGAGGGGGTGCCTGATTTTTCGGAGCATTTTGAGCCCAAAGGACCTCACCATTGTGCTCAGAAGGCCCAAAAACCCCTATTTCCATATATAATTTGTCAATTTTGGAGCAGGTCACCCCAGGGAAAAAAATTTTCACCTGGTAGGGCCATATGGCCTTTTGCACGCATAATGAGGTAAAATTTTTGAAAAAAATTCATTATTATTTTTTTCTACAAAAAACAATTCACAATTTTTTATTGTAAAAAATATTTTAGTTTTAAAGCTTTAATTTTTAAAAAAAGCTTTAAAAAACATTTGTTTTTAAAAAAAAAAATCAAAAAAGCAAGGGAGGTACTTGCGCAAGGTACTACACAAGTACGGACCTGCGCAGTGTACCTACACCCATGTGGTTGAAGAGGTGGGGGTGGCCCATGTGCCCCCCACCAAATTTTTTTTATTAAGAAACATTCAATGTAATTTTTTATTTTTTTTTAAAAAACAATTTTTTATAATAAGCCAAATTGTAAAAATGCGCTGACGGTCATTTGGCCGTCAAATTTAGACTCCCAGTTATTCTGCGACAGTCATATAGCCGTCAAATTTAATGTAGTGATTGGCCTTTTTTCTCCTTGGGAGATGTTTTCTTTCGGAGGCAATAACTTTTTCCCACGATGTCGAAATCGGGCAAACAAGATATCATTGGAAAGAGGACTCAGAGTACTTTCTAGTGGTGCAGGTATTTTTTGGAGATTTTTTCTCAGGTCACTGTTATTTGCAGTCAAAGTCAGATCTTCTTTTTTGGGGTTGCTTTCAGTGTTTTCAGCATAACTTTTGCATATAATGTCGAAAATGGGCAAAATGAGATATCATCGAAAAGCTGTTTCTGAGCTCTTCACAGTGGTGCAGGTGGTTTCCAGATTTGATTTTTTGTTTTTTCTAGAAATCCTTCTTCTCAGCTATAGTCCTTTTTGGACCTTATGGGCTCACATTGCATGTATTTTTCATTTGTAAACGCACTGAAATAAAATGCCTCAGATTTGTATGTGTAGTATTGGGATTCTTGCACATCACTTTGTGCCTTGTTGTACTCGCACTATGATATAAAGTGCCATGGGGGTTGATGTTTTCCTTTGTTTGCCTTCATACCTTTCTCATGCGTATGTGAATTTTGTTTTCACATCCTTTCTATCTACTTGTACTTTCATGATTGCACCTTCAAATGTTCTTGGTTTCTCTTCATGCACTACTTTCAAGCATTCAGTTTTAGTATACCTGTCATGCCTCTCCCTTTTTAGCATTATGGGGGGTTTCTATTGTTGGTGTTAATGCTTCTTTGGTTCTGCGTTGGAGTGAGCTATGTATATAGTATTTGTTCCTATGTACTAGGCGAATGCAACGGCTAGTTACCCATGCATTTCGGTGAGATGGAGCACCTACCATATGGACACTTTTGCATTCCTTCTTTCAGCATTTCAGCAGTCATTCTACGACAGTGTTTGCAACTTCTTCATGCTTTAGTGGTGTTTTCCATGTTCATCCTTTGTTCCTATCTTTTGGGAAAATTTCTTCTTGATTGGAGGCTTCTTCATCCTTCACTCTTGTTTGGAGGCTTCTTAGACCTTCACTTGTATTTCTCTCTTTTGGAGAGGAGTTTTTTCCACAAGGTTTTCTCCTTTTTCTCTATTGTGAGAGATCTTTTACATTTGTACATGGGTACCTCATTTGGCCTTAGTTGTTAGGACCCATCTTTGCTTTCATGCATCTGTCCTTAGTGTTTTAGCTTCTCCCTAAGTTCATCTTAAGGGGGGGTGTTAGAGTAATAGGTTGTTTACTTAATTAATTTAATCATATTGATTAATTAATTAAGTCACCTCTACTTTATTTCACTTAAGGTAAACTTAGGAATCTTTATTTAATCCTCATCCTAGGGTTCACTTTAGGGTTATGATCTCCTTTCTTAAGGATTGATCTTTTTGTAATTACAATCTTCTCAGGAACTTCTCGGGTAATGCATTTTTTGCTTCATGTTTGCAGAGCACCATTCTTCTGTCTCTTGATCTCCTTTGGTAACAGGTTATTTGCTTGGAGGCGTTCATTGGGATCTGTAAGGTTGGATTATCAACTTCTACAATTTTCCTACTAAGTTTGTGGGATCCAATAGAAAGAGTGATTCACTACTTTGAGATGACAATTGCACAACAAATCATAATCCATAGGGTCATTTAAAGTAGAAGATTTCTTCAACAAGTTACCATTATTTGTAAATTTCATAATTTTGGGCCAAGTTTGGCTAAGTTGCATGATTGGTTGATGCAATACTAGAAGCCCTTATTGAAAGAAGATATGGTGATTTTCCCTTGTGAAAAATCCTAGATTCTAGTTATTTGCAAACCCTTAGATAGGGATGTCATCCTAAATGGAGGCCCTTGGTTTTGGGATAAGGCCTTCTTGGATTTAAACCTTGGTACCTTGATTTCAATTCCAATTCCTTCCCTATTTCTCCCATTTTAGTGAGGCTTCATAATCTTCAACTCCAATTTTGGACTAAAAAGTGTATTTCTTCAATTGGCAATTGGCTTGGTAAACTTATCCTTGTCCCAAATTTGAAATGGTTATTGTATCATTTCACTTATGCTAGAACTTGTGTGGGGATGGATTTATCAAAAAGTTACCTAAAGAGATTTTCTTGAAGGGTGGACAAAGGCATTGGCTGAAAAAGTTGGATTTTTAAGGATTATCTTTTTGATGTAGGTCATATTTTGCTACAAGACATGTGGAAATGGATTGTCTAAAACATCCTCCTTTTCCCAAGTAGGCTACTTGGTGGAAAGGGAACTAACAATGACACCACTAGATTTGTTCTACAGTTCCTAAAGATTCTTTTGAAGAGTCCACAAACAAGTTTTCCCCTCCTATTGCTCTAGCTAGTTCTGCTACCCATGACAAATTGGGGAGGCAAATCTAAGCACTCAACATTCCCTTCCAAGATCTTCTTCAAAGCTTCTTGCCACCTCAAAGTTCAAACTCTCTTTCAATTATTCTATTTCTCCACAAAAATCTTTTCTCCTACTGAGTGTGTGAGAAGCTTCTATTAGGATCCCATGTTGGAAGGCTCATCTTCCTTCTATCAACAAGTTGAATGAGCTACCTTCATTATCAAATATGTTGTTGTATTCTAGTGATGATGACATTGATCTTGTGGTATAGAGTTTTGATGTTTGGATCATCACTATAAAAATAGAATCCTTCTTCTATAAAGAAGAGCAATGTTCAACATAGCATGTCTCTCCAATCCCATGACAAGAGGGGATAACTGCACTCTTATGTTGGAGGGGATGCATATTGGAAACTAAATGGATGAGTTTAAATAAATTTGGTTGGTTCCTTTGGTTAAAACAATAGATTCAGTTATAGGTATTTTTGTTTGGAAGTGTGATATTCTATCAGCCCCTGGTTATTTTCTTCTCAGCTATTTACATGTCTCAATATACATTTGAAATGTAATGGCTATTTCATTTTTAAGTTCATATAAAGGGTGAGGGTCCCTTGTCCCTCTTTTAAGTATCAAAAAACACATTAAAAATATTATACATATTATATTTATTATTTTCTAATATTATATATTAAAATTATTGCTAATATATTTTTATTGCTAATGTTTTTGTACCATGGCAGTAATGCTACTATTTAAAATAGATGAGCATTTGGAAAGTCCTTGCTTATTCCTTTGGGTGGTTCCCTTGATTTAATCCTTGAAAGTTGGTATGCAATCACATGGCTTTTCTCGGGTCATACAATAATGGTGAATGTAAATTCTTGAGGTAGGAGGAGCCATCTACTTACTGACATTGAATGATTGGTTTGTTCACAAGATACATTAGTGCACAATGATCCACAAAAGAAGTGAATGGGGTTGCCAATAAATATTGTTTGAACTTCTGCACTGAACATACCATGCCCAATGCTTCTATTTCAATCATGTTGTAGTTGCATTTTGCATTTGACAACAAACAACTTGCAAAGAACATCAGGTTGTCGAGCCCTTGCGGTCTAACTTGTGCCAGTGTAGCTCTGATGGAAAAGTTGGATGCATCTACGTGAACATGAAATCTTTATTCCAATCAAGATATGCTAAGATAGGGGAATTGATTAACCATAGCTTTAATTCATTGAATGGATTTCCTTGTTCATCCAACTAGATAAATGCTACTCCCTTTTAGTACGTCCAAGGGATGTGATACTTGGGGAAAAAATTGATGAAACTTCGGTAGTACCTGACATGTCTTAGGAATGATTTGATGCCTGTGATATCATTCAAAGCTTCCATTTCTACAATCACCCTTATTTTGTCTAGGTCTATTTTCAATCCAACTTTACAAACAATATTCCCTAGAAAATTTCCTTGAGGGACCATGAATTGGCATTTTCTTGGATTCAAAGCTAATCTTGTTGATCTGCATCGTTCCATGCACTCAACTAATGCATTTAAATGAGTTTTTTGGTCACTATAGATTGACCGGTCAGCCAAGAAGGCTTTAAAATTAACAACAAATATCTTGTTGAAAATGTGCAAAATTATTTGTTGAAATGCTGCAAGGGCTTTGCATAAGCCAAACGACATTTTGTTGTATTCATATACTCCATCTTCCACTACAAAATTGGTTTTTAGTTTATCTTCTTTGGCAATACTAATTTGACTATAGCCAAAGAATCCATCCATGAAGGAGAGTATTTCATGTCTTGTCACTTCCTCAAGCATGTAATCTATGAAAGGTATGGGAAACAGGTCTTTAATAGTCACTACATTGAGACTCTTGTAGTATACATAATTTCTGATTTGTTTGGAATCCTTCAATGAGATGGCTATAGGTGATACCCATTTCACTAGTTTTCACCTTGAATATAATTTTTGTTTCTAGAATTTTATTTATTTCATCCTAGACCTTAGTTGCATAGTTTTGGTTCATCCAATATGGTCACTTTCTTATTGTTTGTGCTCTTGGTATGATGAGTATTCGATGTACGCATAAATTCGGAGGTACTCTCTTAAGAACCTTATAGGTCTATGCAAAAACATCCTTGTATTCTGTGAAAATTTTGAATGTTGTAGTTTTTAGTAGTAAGTCCCAATAATTGCAAACCATTATTTTTTTGAGTTTTCATCTTCTCACAAATTCAATTTTTTGGTTAGGGGTTCTTTATACTTGATATTTTTATTTTCCTTAAAGTTGTAGGTTGGTGTTTGGTCTAATCTTGCATCCCCTTCTTTATATTCTTCATACACCAATGGAAATATATGATTTCCAAATGTTGTGTTAGCTCTCAAAAACGCAGGTTTGAACCATGAGAAGTTGCCAAGCTCTCACAACGTTTCAGGGTAATAGACAAGGCCAAATGATTTAGACCTTCTACTCTTCAGGTGCTACTAAACCTAGGCGGGTGTACCTATTTGAATGAAGCAGACTTGACCTCTGTTCAATTCCAAAAGCAATTTACCCACACTACCAAATGGGAGTGGATAAATGAGCTTTATTTTGGTATAATTGTATAAGCAATATCAAGGCTAAAATCTAATATGTTCATATGTAAAAATGAATGAAATTAAACAATGAAATAGCAGAGACTAGTGCCTTATTGGGTGTACGGAGTCAAATGAAAATCTGAAATGAATAACTTCTTTCTGGTAGAAACTCAAATTGTTCGGCATATGGGTTTAAGTTTATAATTGGTATAAACATGAAAGAATGTGACTATTGAGTTCTTCTTAATAATCCAAATGAGATCTCCTAATTACTATGATTGATTTAAAGGATTAATCTTTCCTTGAAAGACCCAATTAATCCAATCATATAGATATAGCAAGTGTGCACTGATAAACTGAAGAATACGCTTGATATATCAGTTTAAACAATTAGAAAACATCAACCTTGGAGACAACTTCAAAAATACTTTTAATTAGCACAACAAACAATTGAAACCAGAAAAATGCCACCAAATCAAATGAATTCAATTGAAATCTCCATCATTTTTTACATGCATCATAGTCTCAAAATTCAACATTCTGATCTATAATATTTTCTGTTCCTCCTCTATCTAACCCCTCATTCGCTGTCCAAAGTGGGTATTTATACATTAGCTACTCTAAGAGTCGCGTCCCTTCATATTCACATCTCGGGCAATCCTTTCATTCGGGCCTTTACCACTGTTCATTAAACTCCCGTGAAGACATCATGTAGTCTCCCCGACATTCTAAGTCTCTTCGACCACCAATAGGTTACATATCGCATTGATATTATGTAGTTTCATCGATGCATTGAGTTTCACCGATAGCCTATCTGTACTTTCGCATCCATCGCCAAGTTATCCTGTAGTCCTACCGATGTTCCGAGTCTCCCTGACTGCTATCCCTTCAGTCTTAAGTATCGCTGTGACTTTTAGGGGTTGGCAAACATTTCTCCGACTCCATCATGTTTTGCTGAGACTTGTCCTTCGTCAATTCTGATTGCCGAGACAGTGATTTTCCTGCCGATGGAACTTCATTCGGCATGAGCTTCCTATCTATCTCTGATGATGCCAATCTCGCCGAATCCATTCTTGTCCAAACATACCGCCAAGTCCCAATGTAGTCTTGTCGCTGTGACATAGGGGGTCGGTAGGACTCCATGACTTCATATCGATGGCAACAATGGGACCCACCTCCTGCTTTATCGACGAGACCAAACAGATGCTATGGGACATTACACCAACGGCTTGAGTTTGGCCAATATAGTCCTTTGTGCTTCGATCGGTAAAACTCTTATGTGCTCGATATGACTCACTCTGATGATTGTTGTCTCGGTGACACAACTCTTTGTATTCCAATCGGTATCACTCACAATGGCTTGTTATGACACATACCGATAACCATTGTCTTGCCGATAGAATCCTTTTGTCAATAAGACAGTGAACTGCATCATGCCGATATGGATTCTTTTATCGGTGAAACATTTCCAATCTCCTGCTGATAGGCTACAAAAGATATACGTTAGTATCTAATACTTTATGGATCGGGGAGACCCTCACCATCTCTTGCCGATATGAATTATATACTCAAATGCTCAAGGATAAATGAATTCTATGGGACCAAATGATGAAAACAAACTAAAACATGGGCAAACATGATATGCAAAGCGGATTCTTATGCTTGTGGTATGGGGAATTTTTAGGAACTAATGGGTACATGCAACCATAAATTTTCAAAATTTTACAGTTCTAACAGTGGCTCCGTCTGGGGATGAATGATTGTGAGATCATTGCAAGGATCCATATTTCTGAGTGAGTAGACCAAACTTTCAAGGTGATGGACCAGTGAGCAGGATGAATGGAAATGGAGATGAACATGACCCTATACTACTGTACATGGAAAGATTTATTTTAAAATGAAGGAAATTCAGGATTGTCCATGTACTGGCAATTCCTGTTCCTTTTATTTCCTAAACTACTATGCATGGAAAATAATTTTTAAGAGGATTATCAAGAGTTGTCCATGCACTGGAAACCCTTAATCCTCTGTATTCCCCTTTTTTAAGAGAAGAAATGCTTCAAAAATTGCCCATGTATAGGCAATTTCTATTCTTCACCAGTCATATTTTTCAAATAATATGAATCTTCACCTTTCTTGCCAACAACAACAAAGGGTCCTATTGACGTGATTTTCGTGATCGCACCAATACAGAATAAAGTTGCCAACGGCTACCCTATCCTCTCTTGAACAAAGTTTCCTGCATGCTAAGATTGCGAGATAGATCATACATTTAACTCCAAGGTTCCTTCATGCAATAGAATATCCTTAGTTGGCTCGATGTATTTTGCTGGTATTTCACGGGGACTTACACAATTGTTCGGCAGCTGACAGCAGATAATAGATTAAGGATTTCACGTGGTTCGAATGATTTGGCAAGTGAGCACAAGTTTCCTAATTCTAACCAGAAATGAACTGAATTTAAAATGAGTGTAGGGGTAAGAAGGTTCTAATCTACTCTAAGGCATCAATTCTTACAGACTTCAACCGAGCCTTGCTTTGCCTCGCTTCGGACAGCTTCCACAAAACCGGCACAATCTTCAGAAGAGTAGCGAAAGGTGTTCAAATTATAACTCAACATGCAAGCACCATCAAGACGATGCATATGAACACGTGAGTCACAATCGAAGTTAAGTTTGAAAAGTAATCTAGTTGACCACGCAGGGTGAACCCACCGTCAGCGAGCCCGCTAGTGGTATGGATGAGCGAAGTCTTGTTCAAATCGAGCACCACATTCCACAATTACTAAGTACTTGCATGAAATGAAATCTACTTTACTTTAAGCTACTTCAAGTTGCTACGTGAATTGGAAGGACGAAGAAGCCTCGACAACTACTCATAACAAAGAAGAAATCACCATCAATGAAAATTCTTTTATTATGAAAGCATTCATGACAACTTCTTACAAAGTATTCAAAGGGAAGACTTTCCTTCCTTTTCAATCTAAACTACACTATCAAACTATTCTACTTTCTACTCTATCAATTTCTCTCTACTCCTCCGTTATCCTAACTCTGATCTAATGAGGTACAAATGAGGGGGAACACCCCTTTATATAGCTGGCCAAGTCCACTGGACGGATCAGATTACAATCGACTGGATGGCCCAGATTGTGCCACCTCAGCCCTAAACAAGATTCACCCTAAAAAACCGCCACAAAGAGGAGTGGGGCAATAAATGAGCAATTAATGGCCACCATCTTCCAGAAGATTCCTGTCTGGAAACGCGTTCACACTGCTTCAACTTCCGACCGCAAAATGGATAAGTCTGGTGAACCTTACTTCAATTTCCTGGACTAGCACAACAGGCACGTTCTCGATCTTCTTCTTGACGTTGTTCTTCAACTTCTTCTTTGTCACTTGAGTTATACTAAGTCTCAACACTTAGCCATTTTTCGCAACTTTTCTTCCTTCGGGGTTGAAATGTATTCGTGGAGTACTTGCTTCATCTTCTTAAGTCATCATCGTTTGGTCTCGACGTTTCTCCTGCAAAACAAGAAAGGAGAAGAGCATTAGAACACTTCATAATAAAAAAAACTCAGCTTACTTACCTGATTTTCATGCTTTAACTTCCAAGGGTTCATCGTCTTCACTAGCCAACTTTGCGTTCAAATTCTTCATGCCTTAGCCAAATTTCATCCTCCTCAAGAACGTATCATCTTTTGAAAGTGTTAACTTCAACTGCATCTTCTTCGAAAAAAATTCACTTTTCCAACCAAGGCATTGATAACTCTGATTTTATTTAACTCTGGCTCAAGGAGATTACTCTCACAAAGAATTCGATCAAATTCACCTAGGCAATCAACTTCAAATTCATCATCTGAAGCATTTTTCCTTCTGAAAACACATTTTATCCATTTTGCCTTAGAAAAATTTTCAAACTTTTACTTAGGAAAATTTCACAATTCAAGTGCCGATTAAATTCCTCATCTTGAAGGCCCCGGCGAAGTGTAGAAGACTTGGAAATCCAATTCTCATCGAAGATCTTCAATACCCAGAAGAAAATTTTCTTCATAACTTGTCGAATCCATGGGTATACAACGAACGGGTTCATTTAATTTTCTTGAATTTTGAACCTTAGAAAAATAATTTTCAACAAATTTAATCCCGTTCTTCACATCTGTGAACATTTCTTGTTGCTCTGACTTGAAAAAAAAATAAAAAATTTGTTGTTCCTGCAGTGTTGGCATCCCTTGACTTCATTCACCGACAAAATTCATTTTCTTTAAGAAAATTTGATCTCCTCCAAGTCTAGGCGTATTTTCTTAAGGAAGAAATTTTTTTGTGCCTTAGAAATTTTTTAAATCACTTAGCATTTTGAAACTTTGCCTTGGAATTTTTTTTTTTGATTTCATCTTCAATTCATTCGCCAGTGGTGAAGAAATTCACTTTTAATGTCCATTGCCTTGGGCGCATTCTACACCTCATGAGGAATATATTTTCTTTTAAAATCTCCACACCTAGCATATTCTACACCTAAATTTCCACCACCTTTATTCACCTCTTCCTTACTTCACTTTAGGCGCATATCACACTTCATGAAGGATATATTTCTTTTTTTAAATCCCAACGCCCTCTATAGTTATCTTCATCACCTTAGGCACATTTTATGTTTGAAGAGGACATTTTAAATTTCAACGCCTAGTATATTTTATTCCATGCCTTATTCAAATTATCATCACCTTACATTTTGAACGCCCCAACTTTTGTCTTCACTTACCTTGGTTTGGGCGCATTTGAACATAGTAGGAGAATGAACTTCATTTCAACGCTTTTCCTTTTGACCTTTGACTTCCCTCTAGCTCCTTATGGGCAGATTTGGCATATTGAGAGGGATCTTTATTTAGCCCATTTTACTTTCATTTTTGACTCATCTCAAACTTGGCGTATTTAGCATCCTATTTATTTGGACGTCCTAGATTCCTCTTGCATGTAAATGTTTGTCCTTTCCCACTTGCTTGCATGCATGCGCCTTGTCTTTACATGTCTTCATATAGGCGCATTCAAAGGAGGGAGGAGAAAGTCAACCCTTTTGTCCTCTTCTTAGCATGTATGGGCGCATTTGGAGGGTAATGGAGGAATCTTAACATTTTGTCTTCTTCTATGCTTGTTTGGGCGCATTTGGCCATGTGAGGAGGATGAAGCTTGACACTTAGAATTTATTTTGCATGCCACTAGCTGGAAGTGGGTGCATTTCACCTATGGAGGTGGATGAAACTTAAACTTAGCCACTTTTTCTTGCCTTCGCCTTAGATTTTCTTCTTGGGCGCATTTGGCATAGGGAGGTGGATGAAATTTTAACTTAGAATATATTTTGCATGTCATTACCTTGAGGGCGCATTTAGGGGTGTCTACAGGATGAGATCAACACTTAAATATTTCCCTTGACTTCCAGCCAGCTGAGGATGAGGGCACATCTGAGGGTAGGAGGTGGATTTATCTTCAGACTTGGAATTTTCTCCACACCTGCTTTTGCCTGCTTATCCATGCCTTGCTATATATAGTAAGTCCTTGAATTTTCACACTTCTGAAGCTCGGATTGATTTGAAATTTTGAACATTGGACCTTCATGACCCTGTCAACCTGTTCACACTGCTATCTTGAGCTGACCTGCTATTTTTAGCCTATTTCTGAAGGTGGTTTACTATTTATAGTAAGTGCTCTGTTTGCCTTCAAATTTTACCAGCGAATAGCTTGAAAGATGCTGATCGCGGTGGTATACACTGGTTTTCAAAAATTCTGACTTTTTACCCCTCTTTTTGGGTCCCGAAGCTGGAAACCCTAATTTGATTTGCAATGTATACCAAATGACCTCCGTTCATCCTTGTTTCTGTTGCATTGCGATCAGTTTGTAATTCTGAAGTGCTGGGAGGCGGCTGCCGGATGCATCTACTAAAAATAATAAGTTCATGAATAAGTGATTATCTCCGTTTGCATGTCACATCACTGCGTAGCTCTCAAATAACCCATAAGGAATATGCAGACATGCAAAGAAAACCCTGACATGCAAACCCTAACAATAGCCTCTAAAGGCTGAACTCTGAAAGGCGTTATCTCATTTTGCATGTTATACCATCGCAAAGGTCTCAGAAAACCCATAAGGAATCTCCAGACAGGCATTGAAAAACTTTGCATATAAGCCCTGAAATTTGCTTCGGAAGCTAAACTGCTAAAAATAGCAAGTTGTCCGTTTCAGCTCAAATTTTGCAGGCGAGGAGCTTGATGTGTTCTGGATGTAGTGTGACTATTGGAATTCCAAGAATGCTGAGAGAAGCACCCGTAATTGCACACTTACTAAAAAATAGTAAATTGTCGGAATCTAATGAAATTTCAGTGAAACCTGTTGGAAGCATGCTGACATCAATATTAGTCTCTGTTTTCAATATATTCACTTTGTTTGACCTTGGACTGACCAGAAAGATGGAAACCCTAATTCTCAGACTTGGCCAAAATTTCACGTTAAAGCTCACAGACGGGCACAATCCCCGAAAGGCAGTCAGTAGAAAGAGACAGACAGAGAGAGAGACAAAAAACAAAGCCAAAAGACCAGAATGGAGCAAAAATTAGGGGTCCCCATTTTGAATGGGGTGATATGTGAAAAGGTCACAACAGGTCCCAGTCACAAAGCTTCAAATTTTCCATGTTTTCCCTTCTCTTGACATCTTGTATTCCACATCAACACCAGATCATTTTCTTCAAATTTTCTATCTTTTGCCCTTTTATCAAATAAATACTTCATTTGTGTCTGCAATTTAACATTCTGGTTTTGAGCCACCCTTCTTATTTCATCAAGCTCTGCCAGCTGCTCCATTCTTTCCTCCATTGGTATTGGAATATCTATATCTTCCTGAAGGATAAATTTGTAAACTGGTAATAAATTCTGTAAAGGCATTCTAGCTTGTGTTCCATATACCAATTCAAATGGGGATTTTCCAATTGCCTTTTTTCACGGTTATCCTATCAGCCCACATAGCCAACCTCAAATTTGAATCCCAAGCCTTCTTATTCCCACCTAGTATTCTCCTTATGATTTTCAGAAGGCTTTTGTTGCTGGACTTTGCTTGACCATTAGCTTGTGGATGGTAAGGAGCTACATAAGAAACACTGATACCATATGTACTGCAAAAATCTTTAAACTCATCAGATCTGAAACACATCCCATTATCTGTAATCAATCTTAATGGTGTACCAAATCTGGTAATAATTTTATCCATTAAAAAATTGATTACAACTTTACTTGTTGCTTGTTTAGTTGGGATTGCCTCTACCCATTTAGTGAAATAATCAGTAGCTACCAGTATCCACTTATGTCCTCCACTTGATTTCTCTTGTATCTCCCGAATAAAATCGATTCCCCACTGATGAAAAGGGGCTTCAACCTGCAAAGGTCTAAGTGGTAAAGCTCCCTGATACTTCATTTTCCCTGAGAACTTCTGACATGCTTCACATCTTCTTACATATGAAAAGGAATCATTAAAAACTTTTGGCCAGTAATAACCAGCCCTAAGAATCTTGTGTGCAGTTGTCTTTGCAGAATAATGGCCTCCACAGACCCCTTCATGCATCTCTCTCAAAACACGCTTGGCCTGTGACTCATCTAGGCATAACAACATCCCATCCCTATTTTTCCAAAACAAATCACCTTCCATGAACACATATTTAGACTCTTGCAGCTTCAAAGTTATCTGATTATCACTTAATCCTTCAGGACACTTCATGTATCTGAGGTAATACATGATGTCTGTATACCAAGGAGTATGCTCAATACTTGCAATTGCATTTCCTTCATTTTCTACATTACAAATTTGATTTGCTTCAACATTTGCTTCTGCCATTAACTTGGCCAAACCCTGACCTCTCACTAATTTAGTGATCTATATTTCCATATCAAATTCTTGAATTTTATTAATCCACTTGCATCTCTTTCCAGTTACCTCTAACTGTGTCAAAATATCTTTAACAGCTGCATGAGGGACATAAGCAATCACTTTGGCTCCAACAAGATATGGTCTAAAAGCTTTTATGGATTTCACCAATGCAAACGCTTGTTTCTCCATTATATCATATTTCAATTCTGATCCTCGCAATGACTTACTGAAAAAAGACATAGGCTGTTCATGACCTTCCTCATTTTTCTATAACATAATAGCAGCTATAGTATGCAACGAAGCAAATGAAAATATTTGAAAGGGTTTTGAAAAGTCTGGAGACTTAAGGATAGGGGCTTCCTTGATGGCCTTTTTGATTGATATAAAAGCCTCCAATGCTTCTGCAATCCAATCTATTTTTTGTCCTTTCCTTAACATTTTTGATATGGGCTTAATGATTTCAGCAAAATTAGAAACAAATCTCCTAACAAAGTTGATCTGTCCAAAAAATGACTAGATCTTTAGAAAACTATGTGGCTGATTTTCAGAGGTTGTCAGTAATGGTGCCTAACATTACTGAAAGAAGACTTGTGGTTCTTTTTGCTGAAGGTTTAATGGAGCCTTTGAAGGGTTGGGTCAAAGCTTTTGATCCACCAATGTTAGATGAAGCTATCAAGAAAGCTAGGAGCATGGAGTTGGCAGCCCCAAGGCCTAAGTTTCATTCAAAACCATTCAGCCATAAGAAAGATAAAAAACATTCTTCAAATCTGCCCAAGAAGTTTCCACCAAAGTTGTCAGAAGAGCTCAAAGAACAGCTTAGAAAAGATGGAGTTTGCTACACTTGCCGTGAGCCTTGGGTTAAGGGTCACCGTTGCTATGGGAGAGGCAAAGCAAACCTAATGGAGGGCTATTCTGATTTTGAATCAAAATCTGGTTTGTCTGATCAGCAATACGAATCAGCAGGTAGTGAAGGTGAAGAAGATCCAGAAGAGAAGTCCGATGAGGTGGGAGATGGTAGTGCTTTTGCACAACTATCAAGTTTTCAAAAAAATGAGTCATTTCGGGTTCATGGAGTTGTGAATTCACAAAGGATAGTTGCTCTAATTGATACCGGAGCAACTCACAATTTTATTGATGAAGGATTAGTTGCTAAAAAGGGTTTGAAGACTGAGGAATTTGATGGTTTCAAGGTAATGGTTGCAGATGGTTTTACTATGTCTTGCACGAGGAAGATTCCTAACCTCTCTATGCAATTAGGAAATTATGAGATTAAGGATGATTTTTATGTGGTGGGAATTGGAGACACTAATGTTGTGCTAGGCATACAATGGCTGCGATCTCTTGGTGAGATGACATTGAATTTGCAAACTATGGAGCTTAAATTTCAGTCTAATGGAAGGAAGGTAGTTCTAAGAGGGATGTCAAATGGGGGCCCTCGAATTGTATCTTTGAAGAGGATGGAAAAGAGGCTGACTCAAAATGCGATCAGGTTGAAATGAATACCCAGATGTTGGAACACCCGAGGTGATCGATTGGAGGAAAAGGCAATATCACCACTGATATTCAAGCCTTACTTTCAAAGAAGAGCAAAGATCTTTGGAAGCCTACCTCTTGGAGACTGCTAGAAAGAAAAGAGTTCACAGGCATATAATTGGAGTTAGAAGGAGCAAAGCTGTGTAGTATACCTTGCAGTTATCCAAAGCTGAGAAAGATTAGAGATTAGAAGAAGCCATCAAAGGAAAAAGCTTTTGGAGAATGGTTTTCATTAGACAAACGAGAGTCCTTTGCTTCATGGTAGTGCTGGTTAAAAGAAGATGGCTGTCGTATGTGTGTTGGCTACTACGGCGCATTGAATCGAGGAAGACCATCAAGGGAATAGATATCCTATCCTAGAAGTTGATGAGGCTTATTGATAGGCTCCATGGGGCTAGCATATTCTTCTAGAAGATTGATCTTTGTTAAGGGCTATCATCAAAATTAAAATGAGGGGGCGGATATAGAAGACAGAAGATTTTAGATGCCATTTTTGGGCATTTTGGAATTTCTTATCATGCCTTTAGGTTTGACAAATGCTCAGCCATTCCAATCTTGTATGAACAAGATTTTTAGACAGCAGTTGAGGAAGTTTGTGCTCATCTTCTTCGACGACATTCTCATTTTCAGTAAGTCATGGGAAGAGCACCTTAAGCATTTGGAAGAAGTGCTTAGTATTTTAGAGGCGGAATGTTTGTTCGCCAAAGAATCAAAGTGTGAGTTCGGGATGACAAAACTCTTATATCTTGGCCACATTATCAGTTCAAAGGGTGTGAAAGTTGATCTTGAAAAGATAAGAGCCATTCTTGATTGGCCAACTTGTTGACGTGGTTTTTGAGACCGCACCAACACAGAATAAAGTTTCCCAAAGGATACCCTATCCTCTCTTGAACAAAGTATTCAGCATGCTAAGATTGCGAGTAAGATCATGCTTTCAACTCCAAGGTTCCGAATACTTAGAATACCCTCAGTTGGTTTGATGTGAGTTGTTGTGTTCTCACGAGGGGACTTACACAATTGTTCGACAGCTAACAACAGGCAGTGGATTAAGGGATTTCGTTAATTCAAATGATTTGGCGATTGAGCACAAGTTTTCTAATCCTAACCAGAAATGAACTAAAATTAAAATGGATGTAGGGCCTAAGAAGTTTATGTTCTATTCTAAGGCAGGATATGTGGAGCTCGACTTCAGCAGACTTCAACCGGATTTCACCTAGCCTCGCATTGGACAGCTTCAGCAAAATCGGTGCAATCTTTAGGGGAGTAACGAAGAATATTCAAATTATAATTCAACATACATGTACCATCACAACGATGCATGCAAGCATACAAATCACAATCGAAGTTAAGTTCGAAATGATGTCCAGTTGATCATGCAAGGCAAACTCACCATCAGCGAGTCGCTAGTGGTATGGATAAAGAGAAGCTACGTCGATCAAACACCACAAATCCAAAGTAAACTACCTGCATGAACTGAAAATTACACTACTTTATGCTACTTCAAGATGCTACATGAATTGGAAGGACGAAGAAGCCTCAACAACTATTCATAACAAAGAAGAGATCACCATCAATGAAAATTTCTTTTATTATGGAAGCATACAGGACAACTTCTTACAAAGTATCCAAAGGGAAGACTTTCCTTCCTTTTCAATCTAAACTATACTATCAACTATCTAATTGCTCTCTACTCCTTCTCTAAGCTTTGCTTCTACCTCTAAAAAATAATGAGATTACAAATGAGGGGGACTCCCCCTTTATATAGCTAGCCCAGTCCAAAAGACGGCTAGGGTTACAATCGGCTGGATGGCCCAGATCGTGCCACCTCAGCCCTAAACAAGATTTGCCCTAAAAACCGCCACAAAGGAGAGTGGGGTAATAAATGAGCCATAATGTCCACCATCATCCTTCTAGAAGATTCCAATCTTGAAACGCGTTCACACTGTTCTCGATCTTCTTTCTTGATGTTGCTCCTCGACTTCGCTCGAACTTACATTCCTTTTCTCCATCTTAAGCTTTGAAAACGTTTCTTCTTTGTTACTTGAGCCTCAATACTTAGCCATTTTCTTGCAACTTTCTCTTCCTTCATGTGAAACTCATAACTTTATCTCCTTCCGAAGGTTGTAATATCATCATGCTTCATCACTTCAAGTCATCGTGCTCTGGCCTTGACATTCCTCCTACAAAACAAGCGAGGAGAAGAGTATCAGAACATTTCATAATATAAATCCAACTTACTTACCAAGATTCTCACGTTCATCGCTTCCACTAGCCAACTTCCGCTTTCTTCATGATTCTTCATGCCTTAGCCAAATTTTCATCTTCCTCAGGGGCGTATCATTCTTTTGACAATATTAACTGTTGCATCCCCAAGAGTTCATTTCCTCTTTTGGAGCTCGAACTAGCTTTGATTTTATCCATCTAAATCCAAAGAGACTATCTTCCGCGGAAGTTTAGAATAGCCAAATTCACTGGGCCAGTTCCTTCAAATTCATCCTTCACGGAGAATTTCACCACGAAAACACATTTTCTTCATTTTGCCTTAGAATTTTCAAATTCCCATAGGAAATTCATCAATCCCAGTGCCATTTAAAATCTTCATCGGAGATCCTCGACAAAGGTACATGGAAGACCTTAAAATCCATTCCTCATCCATAATCTTAGGTACCCGAGGAGAGAAAATTTCTTTGAGGCAATTGAACCCATGGGTGTATCCAGCGAGCGGGTTCATTTAATTTTCTGGAATTTTGAACCTTGGAAAAAATAACTTTTTTTAACAAATTTGATTCCGTTCTTCATATCTGTGAAAATCCTGTTGCTCTGACTTGAGAAATTTTTTATCCACTCTGTGCAGCTGGTATTCTCTGACTTCACTTCAGACAATTTTGCTCACATCTTGAGAAATTTCACCACCTCAGAGTCTAGGCGCATTTTCTAGAGGAAGAAAATATTTGTGCCTTAAGAAAATTTTTGATCACCTTGAAAATTTTGCCCTAGAAAAAAATTTCGCCTTGGAATTTTTTTTTTACCTTTGATCACTTCGCCTGTGAGGAAAATTTTATCAACTTCAGTTAGAAAATTTTTATTCACGCCTAGCACACTTTTATTTCTTCACTCCAGACTAGCATTTTACTCCACACTAGCAAGGCGATTTTATTTAGAACTCCAACACCTTAGAAATATTTCATCATTCATCTTATACTTTATTTCACCTTACCATCCTTGGTGCATAGCATTTGGAGAATAATATTACCACGCCTTAGCAATTTAATTCCACCCTTTGGCAATATTTTCTAACACTTATACCACTCATCACCTTTGACGCCTTGGAGAAATCCTCTTTAACATACCACCTTGGGCGCATTTTGGGCTTGAAGGAGAATAACGCCTAGCATTTGACTTGTTGACCTTATTCCTCACTTGGGCGGATTTGCATTATGAAGTGGATTTTAAAACTTGCCCTTTTAACTCACTTGGAATATTCCCTCCTTGCATGCATACGTTTTGTCTCTTTGCATGCCATTGGTTTTGTCTTCACATGCATGCATTTGGGCGCATTTTGCCCATGGAGGAGGATGAAAACGTTGACTTCCCTTGACCATTTCTAGCTTGGGCGCATTTCTTGCCTTGAGGAGGATGGAACTTGAAGTATGGGCGCATTTAGGCAAGGGTGAAGGATACACTTCATTGACCTCTTTGACCTTCTTGCTTGTTGGGCGCATTTCTTACTTGGTGAAGGATGAGAGTTGATACTTAGAAATTTTTTATCATTTTGCTTTGTGAGGAGGGCGCATTTAGACAAGGAAGGAGGATATTGCTCATACTTAGAAATTTTTTTAAACTTCTTCATCCCTTGAGGGCGCATTTTACCCCTCGAGGTGGATGAAACTTTGCCTTAGAAAAATTTTCATGCTTCCACCTCACCAACTTGGGCGCATTTTGGGGTGGCAGGAGGATGAACTCATTTCATAGAATATTTTTGATCATCTTGAAGGCAAGCATGGCGCATTTGGAGGTGTTTGCTAGATGGAACTCAGACTTAGACATTTTTACCTTCTTCTGCTAGCTTATCCATGCCCTGCTATAAATAGTAAGCCTCCCAATTTTGCATCTTTGAAGCCCAGAACGACTTGAAATTTTAAACATAGCATCCTCATAACCTTGTTGTCTTGTCGACACTGCCATTTTGAGCTGACCTGCTATTTTTAGCCTATTTCTGAAGGTGGTTTACTATAAATGGTAACCTCTTGTTTCTGATAGCTCCACTGCTCCAATTGACTTGAAATTTGGATGAGGCGTTCCTCACCACGTGACCTGTCTGTCGACATCAACGCATGCACCTGATTTACTATTTTTAGCCAGTCTCCAAATTGACTTACTATAAATAGTAAGTGCTCCGTTTGACTTGAAATTTCACCAGCAGATAGCCTGAAGGATGCTGGTCGCGGTGGTTTACACCGGTTTTCGAAAATTTTGACTTTTTACCCCACTTTTCAGGCTCAAAGAGATTTGGAAACCCTAATTAACTCGCCATATCAAAATAATTATCATTTTGTCTTCATTTTTTGTTGCATTCGCGACCAGCTCGTGGTCCGAGGCTTCTTGGGAAGCTGACTCTGCGGGACACAACTAAAATAGCAAGTTCCTTCTTGGGTAGGTATCTTCATTTGCATATTACACCATCAGCGAAATCTCGAAAAACCCATCGGAATCATCCAGACATGCAAAAGAAACCACGACATGCGAAACCCTAAAATAGCAGGAAGGCCCGGATTACGAGAGAGTTGTCTCGTACGCATGTTATATCATCGCCGAAGGTCTCTCGAAAACCCGAAGGAATATACTTAACTTATACAAAGAAAAGACTTTGCACTCTGAACCTATAGAAATTTATTGCGGGCTGGGTAACAAAATAGTAAGTTGTGCATACCTTACTCAAATTTACATAGCTGACTGATATGCTACGAATCTTGATGTAGTAGCCAGATTTCAAAATCGTGAATTTCTGTAATTTCACACTTACACTAAAAATAGTAAGTACCTCGAAATCTGATGAAATTTTGCTGAAAGCCTGCTGGGAGCACACTGACAACAACGTTAAGCTCAATCTTCAATTTATTCACCTTACTCGACCTCAAATTGACCAGGAAGACTCAAACCCTAATTTCGGACTTGGCCAGATTCTGCATTTTAAACTCAAAGGCAGGAGCGTCCATAAAGGTGGACATCGAGGAAAAGGAATGAGCCAGAGAGAAAAACCCAAGCCAAAAAGGGCAGATAAATGGGGGCAAAATTAAAGGGAGTCCCCACCATCTTGAATGGGAGGCTGATGTATGTGAAAAGTCCACAGCAACTCCAAAGAATATTTCTCATTTGAGAGGATTTTTAGGGTTATGTGGATTCTATAGAAGATTTGTGAAAGGATATTCTCATCAAGCAGCACCTCTCACAGATCTTACAAAGAAAGGAGCTTTTCTTTGGACTAAGAAGGCACAAGAAGTTTTTGATAAGTTTAAGCAAATCATGAGTACATGTCCAGTGTTGGCTCTTCCGAATTTTACAAAATCATTTGAATTACAGTGTGATGCTTCAGGTGAAGGTGTTGGAGCTGTGCTAATGCAAGACAAACATCCCATTGTCTTCGAAAGTCGGAAGTTGAGAAGAGCAGAAAAAACTTACTCCATTTATGACAAAGATATGCTTGCCATCATGCATGCTTTGTCTAAATTCCGTCAATACTTGGTGGGAAGTAAATTTGTTGTTAAGATTGACCACAATAGTCTTAAACATTTTATGTGCCAAAAGGATTTGAATGAAAGGCAGCAGAAGTGGGTAAGTAAGCTCCAAGCATATGACTTTGACATTGAATATGTCAAAGGGAAAAATAACATAGTGGCTGATGCTCTTTCAAGAAGGCCTCATTTGCAGTCAAAGGAGTTAATTGCTGCTGATTATGTTAAAAATCAGTTTGCAACCAGCTTGCTAGAAGGTCATTTGGTTGATGAAAGGTATAAGTTGGTTGATGGGATAATTTACTATAAAGATAGAATCTTTTTAGTACATGAATCTAAGCTTAAAAAGAAGATTCTACAATCTTTTCATGATGTTCCCCTTGCTGGTCATTAAGGGATTTTGAAGACTTATAAGCAGATTCCTGAAAGATTCACTTGGAGAGGGTTGAAAGAAGAAGTCTTGAACTACATTAGAGAGTGTCCAATTTGTCAAAAGAATAAAAATGAACACTCTCTTATCCAATTTCTAGTCACCTTCTGACCCACTTGCCCATTCTGAATCGAGAAATGGGAAAGTATTGCCATGGATTTCATCATGGGGTTGCCCAAGGTGCAGGGGCGTGATTGTATTTTTTTTATTGGTTGTGGGGCAGCAAAATTTGCTCATTTTCTTTCTTTGTCCACCCTTCATTTACAAGCGGCTCAAGTGGGCTGAGTTGATGTTTAGGAGAGGTCTTACATTTTGCATGGATTGCCTAAAACTATTGTCAGTGATAGGGACAGCAAGTTCCTAAATGTTTTTTGGCAAGAGATCTTCAGATTGAGTGGGACAGTGCTTACTCCAAGCACTAGTTATCACCCACAAACAGATGGGCAATCAGAAAT
The DNA here is from genome assembly GCA_007258455.2 of Sequoia sempervirens. NCBI lineage: Eukaryota > Viridiplantae > Streptophyta > Pinopsida > Cupressales > Cupressaceae > Sequoia > Sequoia sempervirens. The sequence goes on along the minus strand of VDFB02328185.1, from coordinate 23,764 downwards.
TGTTAACAAGTGGTTAGAGGGCTACCTAAGAAACTATGTTTCAGGACAGCAAAGAGCTTGGATTAAATGGCTTCATTTAGGAGAGTATTGTTATAACTCTTGTTATCACATGTCAATTAAGATGTCACCTTTTATGGCTCTTTATGGTTATGAAGCTACTAATTTTGTTGATTTAGTGTTTGGTGATAGTAGAGCTCCACAAGCACAGGATATGTTACAACAGAGCCAAGACATCTTGAAATCTCTCAAGGAAAATCTGCAACAAGCTCAAAATCAGCAGAAGTTATACACTGATCAGCAGCGTATTGAGAGGTCTTTTGAAGTTGGGGACATGGTCTATTTGAGGCTTCAGCCATATAGACAATCTTCTCTCAAGAAAAGTGGTGCAGAAAAGTTGAAGCCACGTTTTTATGGTCCTTTCAAAGTCACCAAGAGGATTGGTGAAGTTGCTTATGAGTTGGAGCTTCCAGCTGAAAGCAAAGTGCATAATGTCTTTCATGTGTCACGCCTCAAGAAGGCAATTGGACACAATGTGGTGGCTACTTCAGAATTACCTCCATTGGATGAGGAAGGTCAGTTGGTGTTGATTCCAAAAGAAATCCTTGATACTAGAGAGCGTTCTTTGAGGAGAAGGACAATCAAAGAATACTTGGTTAGATGGAGGAATTTGCCTATTGAAGATGCCACGTGGGAAGGAGAACAGATTTTGTTGCATCCATCTTTTCAGTTGCTTGAGGACAAGCAATCTCGAGGAGGGCGGACTGTAATGTCCCCTTCTCATCAGTAATCTGTTCTGATACTCATCAGTCTATTCCGGAAGCCTGTAGGCGTGTGTGAGGAAAAATTAGGGTTTCTAGTTCTAAGGTTCTTTGGCATTTCTGTGAGTTTACTATTTATAGTAAATTCTAATTTTGGTAGTATGAAGTTTGTGAGCTTTCAGTTCTTCATTTCCAGTTGGAGCAATTATTTTGCAATTCATGTCTGACTTCTAAAGGCTTTTTTATGATGAATAAAGGCGTTAAGGTTATAATTTGCAGTTGACCCCTTGGCCTAGTAAGACAACTTAAGTTGTGTTTAAAAGGGGGACTTGGAAGGGGTATGCTATCATAAAGGTGATTTAATTTTTAATAAAGATAAAAGCCTTGAGAAATAAAGTGGATGCCTTTTTGAAGGAGTTGTTATTTTAAAATAAAGATTTTATATTGCCTTGTAAAGTGGACGCCTTTTTGTGAAGCTGAAAGGTTTCTGGAAATTTGAAGAGACTCTGTGTCTGTTGGCATCTTTTCTTGAGGGATTGAAGAGTCTTCTACTCTTCTATAAAATGAAGGCTTTATTCCAGCATTGGTATCCATTTATGTTATCATACTGTTATGCTGTCGGAATGACAAATGAAATCTTGCTTCAAGGATGCTACCTCCTAGCCAATTATCCAATTTCATGTTTGAAATACAACATCTAGTTGGAATTCGCTGCTTCTCATCCAGACTAGCAGATTGTGCTCAACTGAAGAAGTTTTGATGATAATTCCAGTTTTTGAGTTGCTGATTCTTACACAGTTGAAAGTGAAAATTCGAATGCATCTCTTAGAATAAATTTATTATGATTATGGGTATTTTTTCTGAGTGTTTGCTAAGCCAAGGTGCCCCCTCTTGCAAAGTTTGAGATTTAATTTCAAAGATTCTGATTTTTAATGCCAAAATCGCCCTTGAAGAGGGCCATACCATTCATGGAGGCTTTGGAAATTGTGCCAGAAATATAGGTGCAGTTTGGTTGCTGTTTGATGATTAGAATATGTTCCCCTACTTTCTAAGAAGACACAGCAAAAGACGACATTCGATTTGGAGGTGAATTAAGTGAGTTATGAACATTTCATTGATTTTCATAGTTGCAGATTGACATTTCCAGTTTACTGTTTTCTGTATCAGACCTTTGAAGTTCTGATTTTTGATTCATTATCAGCAGTTAGAGAGTTAAATAATTGTAAGAGATCATCTATTACTCATGTGTTTGAAGACTATTGTAATTCATATGTAATTTGCAGCTTATTTCTTATTTGTAAAAACTGTAAACAGTAGTACTGTTCCAGTTTTAATTGCTGCAATTAATTCTTCTTCTTCTCACATAAGTACCCCTGGATGGTTTACCGCCAATGTGGATAATTTGATTGTAATACTCTTGTACCCACTTTCATAGTGGTGAATCCCCACAATTCTGTGGATGCCCGCCGCAGCGGATGAATTAGTTTGTAATAGCTTCATGGCTTGTTATCCGCCTATTAATTTCTAGCTTTCAATTTAAACACTCCGTCATATGTTAGCACCTCGCTCTCAGTGGGATCTTGAGTGCACATTCTTGACGTTGAGTAGTTTCTTTCAAGTACTTTCCTTTAGCTCCTCCGCCATATGACAATACCTATCCTTCATTGGGATTGAGTGTGCATTCTTGGTGTGAGTTCATTTCAAGTTTGGTTTTCTATTTGGAGCTAACGCTAATCAAGTTGGCTAAGTGCTGGTTATGTTGTGTTAATTTATCGAAAAAATTGGTTAGCATATTTCAGGAAACAAGGTCATGGACGAGAGTCTTTTGGAGGGATAGTGGGCATTAATTGCCCATAGTGGTCAAGGAGGAATCTGCTATTTTTGAGATCATTAATGACGCCACTCCTCCACCTTCTAGCGGTTTTTAGGGTAAATCTTGTCTAGGGCTGAGGTGGCTCGATCTGAGCCTTCCATTGTAATTTGATCTGGACCATCCGTTGACATTGGCCAGCTATATAAAGGGGAGTCCCCTCATTTGTACACTAGTTAGTAAGTAGAGAGTAGACATCAGAGCAGACTAGAGAGTAGACATTTTTGAAGTAGTTAGAGTAGTTTCATTGCATTGTTTGAAGAAGAAGGGGAATTCTCCCTTAGAGAATTTTGTAAGAAATTGTGATGAAGGCTATCATAATAAATGTATTTCATTAATGGTGAACTCCACTTTTGTCATGAATAGTTTGTGAGGTTTCTTCGTCTTTCGATCATACCACTAACTAACTTGCTGATGGTAAGTTTGTCCTACGTGGTCAACTGGAATACCTTTTAAGTTTAACTTCGGTCAAGATCCATGTGTATGTATGCATCGTTTTGATGGTATTTGCATTGTTGGATCATGATTTGAACATCTTTTCGCTCCCTTGAAGATTGCACCAACCTTGTCGAAGCTGTCCAACGGAGGCAAGACAACGTTCGGTTGAAGCTCATTGAAGTCAGGCCCAATACCTCTTGCATTTAGCCTAGGATTTAAATTTTCTAAATCTCTATAGCCATTCAATTCCGCATAATTCTGGTTAGTTTTAGGAAATTCATACATCAACGCCAAATCATTCGCATGAAATCCCCTTCAAATCTTTAACTTGTTGTCAACTGCAAAACCTTTTGAACAATTGTGTAAGTCCCCTCGTGAAAACAACAATTCACAACCAACCAATTGAGGGTATTCCAAAGCATTTCGGAACCTTGGAGTTGAACGTGCGATCTATCTCGCAATCTTAGCGCACGAAATACTTTGAACAAGAGAGAATGGAGTAGCCTTCGGACAACTTTGTTCTGCTGATTGGTGCGGTCACAAAAATCACATCAACACCTTGCACTTGGGCGCACTTTAGCCTGTTGAGGAAGAATTTACCTCACTTAACATCCTTTACTCCACTTTCATCTTGGGCGCATTCAAAGGGGAAGGAAGTCAACTGTTTTTGTCCTTTTCCTAGCCCATATGGGCGCATTTCACATGTCTTGGAGGATAAACTCAACGCCTTGGAATCTTTTTATTTGCCTTTACCTTGCATGGGCACATTTAGGGGGTCTAGAAGGATATTTTCATGCCTTAGAAACTTTTCTTATCTCCTTGACTTGGAGTGGGCGCATTTGGGGGTAGGAGGTGGACTTAAGTCTTTGCCTTAGAATTTTTTTAGCTTCCATCACCTTATTTCTCCTTGAGGGCGCATTTGGGGGTAGGAGGTGGACTTAACTCAACACTTAACTTTTTTTCCTTGATGCCTCTTGTAGCTGGGTGCATTTTCAGGGTGGAGGAGGACTTAAGTCTAGACTTAAACAATTTTCATCACTAGTTGGAGACAGGGCGCATTTGAGGGGTTCTGATAGACTTAAATCTAGACTGAGAATTTTTTTTTATCATCCTCACCAGCCATGGGTGCATTTTGAGGCATGAGCAGGATTTCGCTCCACTTGAAAACTTTCATCCTCCTACCAGCTTTTTTTTGGGCTCATTTGAGGGGGTGAGCAGGACAGAGTTCAGACTTAGGTGTTTTTTCATCTTCTGCCAGCTCATGCCTTACTATATATAGTAAGTGCAGGTTTTCATATTTTTGAAGCTCGGATTGATTTGAAATTCGCACCACAGGATCTTCATGTCCTACTCGATCTGTTCACACTGCCATCTCGAGCTGACCTGCTATTTATAGCTTGTTTCTGAGGGTGGTTTACTATTTATAGCAATTGCTTGATTTCATGACCTTCATAACTCCGTTTGACTTGAAATTTGAATGACATGACCCTCATCGGTAGACTTTCCAGTTCACACTGGCGCCTGATGCTGACTTACTATTTTTAGCCTGTTTTCGGAATGCCTTACTATAAATAGTAAGTGCTCCGATTGCCTTCAAATTTTACCGGTGGACAGGTTGAAAGATACTGATCGCAGTGGGATACACCGGTTTTTGAAAATTCTGGCATTTTACCCCTCATTTTGGGTTCCGAAGCTGGAAACCCTAATTTGACTTGCATGTCGATCAAATGACCTTCGTTTGACCTCATTTATGTTGCATTTTGCTCTGTTCATGTTCCTGATGTGCTGGGAGGGGGCTGCGAGAGTGGATCTGCTAAAAATAGTAAGTTCCCAAAAAAGTGATCATCTTCGTTTGCATGTCACATCACTGTGAAGCTTTTGAAAAACCTAGAAAGAATCTTCAGACATGCGTTCAAAACATCAACATGCAAACCCTAAAAATACCCTCCGAAGTTGAGACTATTGAAAGTTTCCATCTCATTTTGCATGTTATACTATCGCATAGGTCTCAGAAAACCCAGAAATAATCTCTAGACATGCATTGAAAAACTTAGCATGCAAACCCTAAAATTTGCTCCTGAAGGCGAACTTGCTAAAAATAGAAAGTTGTCCTTTTTCGCTCAAAATTTGTAGACGAATAGTTTGGCATGTCCTGGATGCAGTGTGACTGAGAGAACTTCAAAAGTGTTGAGCAAATGCCCCAAATCTAGCACTTACTAAAAATAGTAAGTTGTCGGAATTCACTGAAATTTTTTTGGGTACCTGCTGGAAGCGTACTGACAACAATGTTAGCCTCAGATTTCAATTTACTTGCTCCATTTGACTTCAAATTGGCTGGAAAGTTCAAAACCCTAATTCTACAGACTTAGCAAAAATCTTACGTTCAAGCTCAAAGGCGGGCACACCCCGGAAAGACAGACAGCAGAAAGAGAGACAGAGAGAGGAAGACAAAACCAAATCCAAAAGACTAGGAATGGAGCAAAAACTAGGGGGTTCCCATTTGAAATGGGGTGATGTGTGAAAAGGTCACAACAAGACCCCTATATGCACCCAAGCCAATGGAGGAGATGAAAATTCAAGGCATCAAAATTGGAAGTAGACCCTCTCATATCTGCCTAAGATAGGAGGGATGCTTGGAGAGTTTCCTGAGTAATGAATTGAAAGTTGAACGCTGCAAATACGCCCAGATAGGAGGAATAAGAATAAACTTTGGTGAGAAATATTTTTTCAAGGTATAAATTGCAAAAATTAAAAGTACCCCTTCGTCTATGGACACATGAATTTGATGTTTTCTGAGGGAAATTCTCTTCTGGGTATTGGATATCTTCGACAAGGAGATGATTTTGAAACTTTCCATGCCTCACCTGAGACTTTAAGATGGAGATTTTACTCGGGCGCCTGGTTGATGAAGTCTTCTAGAGGAAATGAATTATTTCTAAGGCAGGAAGAATTTGAGGAGGAAGTTTGCCAGAGGAAAAGTGATGAACCCTATCAGATCCGGAGATCACTCAGACATTGGAGATCTGAACATAGGGATTAGGTAAGTAAATTGAGTTTTTATTAAAAGTGTTTTAATGCTCTTCTTTTGTTTGTTTTGCAGAATGAAGTCGGGGCAGGGCATGATGACTTAGGAAGATGGAGCAAGTACTCCAGGACTACATTTCAACCTCAAAAGAAGAAAAGTTGCAGGAAATGGCTAAGTGTTGAGATCTAGTATGTGCCCAACTCAAGTGGCAAAAGAAGAAATATTCGAGTTCAAGACTAGAGAATCCTTCAAGATCGGGATGAAAGAAAAGATGAAGGCCTGGGCGTTGGAGACTGACATCACGACAGATTGAAGAACAAAGTAGAAAATTTCTCCTTAATTCTGAAGTCCTCCAACAATGACCCAAAAGATGTTCTCCAACGTGCTTCGTACAACCCAACATGTAGTGGCAAGGAGAAAAATCACCGTCAAACATGTTAAAAAGTTATAGCCTTGAATTTTTAGATTGAGAACGTGCCTGTCGTACTAGTCCAAGAAATTGAAGCAGTGGAAACCAAACTCATCCAGTTTGTAGTCAGAAAAGGAACAATGGGAGCGCGTCTCTAGATAGGAATCTTCTAGAGGGATGTGGCCATTAATTGCTCATTTATTACCCCACTCCTCTTGGTGGCTGTTTTTAGGGTTAGGGTTTATGTGGCTCGATTTGAGCCATCCATCTGATTGTAATTTGAGTCGTCCATTGGAATTGGCCAGCTATATAAAGGGGCATCCCCCCCCTCATTTGTACTCATTAGACAGTAGAGATTAGAGTAGAGATAGGAAGATAGAGAGACAACTTAGAAGTAGCATAACGTAGATCGATAGTGTAGTTTGAAGAAGGAAAGTTTTTCCTTTGAAAACTTTGTAAGAAATTGTTGTGAACACTCTCTCAATAAAAAGAGTTTTCATTGATGATGATCTCGTCTTTTTTGTGAGTAGCTAGCAAGGTTTCTTCGTCCTTCTGATTCAAGCAGTAGCTTAAAGTAGAATAAATTTCATTTCATGCAAGTAGATAGTAATAATGGAATGTGGTGTTTGATCTAAGCAAGCTTCGCTTATCCATACCACTAGCGGGATCATTGATGGCTTGTTCGCCTTGTGTGGTCAACTGGAAACGTTGTGATCTAACTTCAATCACAGTTTGAATGACGGTATGTGTCGTTGTGATGGTATCTTCATGTCAAGTGGTGGTTTGAATATCTTTAGTCACCTCCCTTGAAGATCGCACCGACTCCGTGGAAGCTATCTGACGCGAGGCAAAGCGAAGTCCGGTTGAAGTTTGCTGAAGTTGAGCTCCATATCCCACACTTAGGATAGAATTTAGGCTTTCTTATCCCTGCAACAATTTAAATTCAGTACTTGCTGGTTAGTTTAGGAAACAAGAGCTTTATAGACAAACCTTTTGAGCATTCAAATTCCTTTCTCCACTATTGAACAATTACGTAAGTCCCCTTGACATACCAACAAATCACAATGAACCAACTAAACCTATTCCATTGCATGAAGGAACCTTGGAATTGAATGCATGATCTTTCTAGAAATCTTAGCATGCAGGAGATTTTGTTCAAGAGAGGATAGGGGGCTTGGCAACTTTATTCTATGTTGGTGCGGTCACGAAAAACACATCAACAGGTTGTTTATCATAACGGTTCTGATTTTCATGATGGGCCATTTTAATCAATATCTGCTTGATGTTTGAAACTCCCATTTGGGTTTATTTAAATTCCAAATGAAACTTGCCACATCATCTTTAAGAAAATCCCTAAATGTAATGTCCCCTTCCTAGGGAGTCAACAATGTTGCAAGGTGTGACCCTTGGTCTTCCTTGCAGCACTAGTGCTTGGGTTTGTGACATAGTCTAACTGCCTCCTATGGTTCTTAACCAAAGCTTGTATCGAGCATTAACAGGTCAATCTTTTGGTGCAACAACAAGTCCAACAATTGGTATCAGAGCTGGTTACAGGTTCAAACCCTGCGCTTGTGCTAGGGGGGGATTGTTGCAAGGTGTGACCCTTGGTCTTCCTTGCAGCACTAGCGCTTGGGTTTGTGACATGGTCTAACCGCCTCCTGTGGTTCTTAACTGAAGCTTGTATCGGGCATTGACAGGTCGATCTTTTGGTGCAATGACAAGTCCAACAAGCAGGAATTGTGGTTAGTCTATCACCTTGGTCTCCATAGACTAACATGGTGGGGACCTTTCTGAGGGATTTTGTGGCTTGTTAGTCAACCATTTGGGTTTAATTGGTGTTATTTCCAGCTCAGTGAATTTCAGGGGGGTTCGTAGTGAAGCCTTCCAGAGCATTCTTTGGACACTTTGTCCACACTTTCTATTTTTAGTAAGCCACGAGGTGATCACCGACTTGGTCACTTGGTAGCATTTCTATGTTGGGAATGTTGGTGAATACTTACCTTGGTTTTATCTTGGTAGTTAGCATGGTGTGGAACTTTAAGTTTAAATAACATAAATATTAAAGTTAAATTAAAGATTTAACTTTAGCGTTATTTATTTTATTTAAGTCACTTTATGATTAAGGAGCTATAAAGGGGTTTTTAATGACATTTTTATATCATAAAGTTGGCCACCCAACTTAAGGGAGTTATAAGGGGACAAAAGTAAATAAAATAAAATAAAGTAAAAGGCCAATTTGGGAATGGGAATTGAGGAGTATAAAAGCAATTTTGTTAGCTCATTTCTTGGAGAAAATATAGAGAAGGGTTTTCTGGTTGGACTAAATCTTGACTTTGTGAGGACGAAATCCCTCACAAGGATCTTCAACTACAGGATTGAAAGACAAGTCAAGGTTGAATGTTGATGACTCCATTTAGGGGTTATGCTGGTGATTGATTTTTTCAATTTACAACCATTATACAAGTGAATTGCTGAAGGGTTTTGAGGAGAAGAATTTAGAATAGTGAAAAAGATAGAAGAGATATGTGCAGGATTTTTGAGAGAGAAAGGACCATTTTGGAGATCCCAAGTTGGTCGTACCATTCTAGTGTTGGTTTCTACAGCGTCGGGCCTCTTACTTCCAGCCACGCGTTTGTTAAGCAATAATTAAATATAGCTTTCAGCTATTTAATTATTGGAGACGCCCTTTGTGAACAAGCGCTTCACATAATTATTATATTATCTTTTGTTTAAATGGCCGACTTCTTGAAGAGTCATATCCCTTCCTTGGTGGCTGACCTTGTGCCTTGAAAGGTCGCGATTATTGAAGATCTCCTCCTTGACTTATATATACACAAGATGCGATTTAGTTGATCACCATTCATTTTACATCATTCATAGTTCGAGTTCATAAAAGGTGTGAGTTTATTAAAGAACAGATCAAAGTCCTTCAAGTGCAGATCGAAGTCTTAATAGAAGGCAGAATTATCATCAAAGAAGTGTGATATTATTATCTGAGATTGTATCAAGATTGATGTTGTTATTTGGCCTTGTGACTGGCCTCATTGTAAAAGCAAGTTGGCTTCATTATTCAATATATACGTGATATATTATTTGCTGGGTTTTTCTCCCTCGAGAAGGAGGGTTTTCCCAGGGTATCTTGCTGTGTTCTATTGTTCATGTGCTGGTTATTATTCTGTGTTTCTGTTTATTGCAAATCTGATTATAAAACTAACATCCAGCAGGGGCCATACCTATCATAGAGGGAGGTGTGAGACTTCCTAGGCCAAACGCCTAGGGTTTGAGCTGATTCTCACCACCTTTGGAGGCACCAAGGGCTTGGGTATTGCTGCACATCAATTTTACAGGGGAGAAACTAGGGTTTGGTGATTTGTGGGTGATTTTGTATACACTAGCTTGCTGGTTTTGTAATATCAAACCTGTAACTCTTCATAACAGAAAACGGGTATGCTTCCATTGTGTTTCAAATGCTAAATATTGATCTGGGTTGTTATCAGTTTATGCAATTTGCTTTTTATGCATCTCCTATCAAGCAAAAAACAAAACAAAAAAACAGCAGATTAGGGTGGGACTTTACACTAAATCCATAAATTTTGTTATGGTTGATAAACTAAAAGCTTTCAATCATCATCATGTGCATGCCAAGTGTTTGATAGAAATTCGACTGACAACCTCAGTAAAACCATTTGGAAATTTATGCACAAAATTTGAAAGATCTTGTGTTGTAACTATGAATTTTTGTGCAACAATAAAAGGTCTTGTACAACCACTAGGAAAAGTTGCGTAGCCATCAAGATGTCTTGCAAATAATTAGAAAAAGTGTGCAGCCATTGAAAAGTTTTACACAACAATTAAGAACTCTTGCACAACAACTAGGAGATCTTGCACAATGACTAAAGATCTTGCACAACAATAATAATCTCTTATTGCTGAAGTCAGCTCTGACCTCTTAGTTTCATCCATTCATTGCATCCCTTCAAAATCCTACACACAAAACCAAAATTCCTCTCAACCTACCTTTATTTTGTCTTTTGGTGATACAAGATTGATCTTGAACCAAAATGTTCAAACATCAAATTCCAAGGGGAATAGAAGATTGCAATATGAAAGACCATTAAAATGTAAAAGCTACTTCTACAAATATTAAAGTTGTCATTATTTAGAATCTCACAAGAAATACTAGAACTAAATTTTAACATCAAGTGTAATGGCATGAACCTGGTGCGAGACATATATACTTTCTTTTGAATCAATAGAAAGAAATAGCCATGAAAAAACAATTAATATCAGAATATGATTAAAAAAAGGTAATATTGCATAAAAAAAAACAGAGGCTGACCTTGAGAGAACAAAACGACATGCATAGGTTGTCAAGACGGCCTGAAAATATGAACTCCTTTTCAACACCACCAACCACACTTGGTTGTGTATCACATACTTGCAATTCAAAATCACAAATTTCCTCTGGTTTGCAGCCAAGCTCATCAGAAAGTAACTGAAAAAAGAAAGTCGTAACCATAATATGCTAAATGATGATATTTATTGCAACATATCTAAATTTCTCCAAACAAATCAAATTTATTAAGTATGACAATAATCTTAATACTTTAATCCCAGTACAAAGAAAGCTGATGTTTTTTAAAAATATACACATAATGATAATTGTTAATTGCAAGGAAGAAACACCTTTCATGAATTGAACATTAAAAGCAAGTCAGTAAAAGATGATATAAAAATTATGCAGAACACTAATGCTAAATTGCATTGTAAGATATGTCAACAGTTACCACCAAAAGGAAACCAAAGGTAATAAGATGCATAGCTGTATAGAAAAATCATATCCATGGTGAAATCTTTCATTGCTAACTAATTATGTTATCTGAAAAAAACTCGTACATGTCCATAACCCTCCAAAAGATTAAAAAAATGAAAGACCCTATTTAGAGAATTTTATTGGGTAATTTCTTCCAATACCTCTAGTAAAAGAAGATGATGCTCCTTACTCTCAGAATCTCCAACTTTTCCAACTTTTCCATCCTTTTGATCTTTCCCTGGCTTTTCATCACCATTGATTATTGAAATGCATTTGGCATTTGAATCTCGTTGCTTGTTAACTTCAGCCTGTAAAGCATCAATTATTATTCTATGAATTCAATTAGAACAAAATAGATTTTCACAAGATCAGAGTAAGCTGGTTTCAATATTAAAGAAAAATTCAAAATAGTTATTTTCCAGTATAATCTCGTATGGCTTGTAATGCCAAAGAAGTAATAAGGAAAAAATTTAACAGGTGTATTACATATGAATAACAACTAGATATAATTTCTACTCATTTTAATCAAGACAAAGAATATTTTATTTTACAATATCTATCAGCTAGTGTAGTATTCCATGGACAAACTTATCATATCTGACCCCAAAATGGTTCTAGAATACCAGAATCAAACTCTTGACAATCATATGCAGCTATTGATGTATGGATGTAATTTTCTGCATTAAGAAGAATAAACAGGAAACATATTTAATTTCAAATATATATTAGAACTCAATGTAATTAACAGTGAAATATATGTTTGGACTTTGTGTTATTACCTATCAAATTTAATAAAAGCTGTCAATTTTACTATTTTACTTGTCTATGACAAACTCGATTATCAACTTACTGAAAACTTTCCATTAATTCTTACCATGGAATAAATCCACCATAAGAAAAATGAATAAATATATGCACACTTACACTGCATAAAATATTAACATAAGTCATTTCATCATGTAATCAACTTACTAAAAACTTTCCATTAATTCTTACAATTGAATAAATCCACCATAAGGAAAATGAATAAAAATAAATGTGTTTACATTGCATGAATTATTAATATAAGGCATTTATTATCTCCAATGTTTGAGTGAGAAGAGAGAAATGATTGTGATGCCTAAAATCTGTCAACTATTTCTAACCTGATAAGAAGCAACAGCTCTGATTAAAGCATTGTGGGGAAAGGGAAAAAAAAAAAAAACAATTTGTATTTAGAAGGGCTGCCACTGGTGTCACAAATATTTCAAGTTACTAGTCTTGGAAGAACAAAAGTTAGTAAAGATACCTTTAAAATTACTTGTCCTACATGTAAAAGGTAGTTGATGATAATGGAAAAGTGAAGACAAGTAGATTTTAGTACAAGTTACCCAAAAAGTAATTATTCCATATAATAAACTCCGCATAAAAGGGGAAAGTAATCACAAATAGGCCCTCAAACATTAGGTTAGCTATCAAAAATATAGATTAGTTATAGAGATAGTATGCATAGACTATTTCAGTCATGTTTTGTGACCAAACTGCTATTGATGGTTCTTAGTCCTAAGTTGATTTTCATAACTTCTCTTGAAACTTTCTTAGTAATTGGAGATAGGTAATTTTGGAGCTAAAAGGAAAACAAATTTAAGAAGAGATTTCTAGACTATTGATCAAATCCTCATACTCCAAGCTAATATTGATGAGGCTCACCAACAGTCTTCCAAAGTCTTTTGTTTTGCTTTGTTGAATTTAGGAAGGCTCTCAACTTTATTCTAAAAACTTGCTTCTTTAGAGGTTATGTGATTGTGCCATTTCAAACTCTCTTAGCACAACCACCAGGAGATTCTACAAGATGGTGATTGGCCAATTTCAGACTCCATGTGTTCTCTCTAGCTTTGTTAAGAACACCATTAGTGTAATGTCCCCATTTTTGGGTTCTCTTGCATTGCAGTTGGCTCTGACCTTCTCGGTGTGTGCTAGCCTTATTAGAGGGGTTATTTGATGTTACTATAGATGATCTAGAGGATTCATATGACATTTTCCAAAGTTATTTCCAGCTTTTGTTGTGTTCTCCAAGATTCTTGGAGAGAGAATCTATTTATAGTAAGTCACTCGGTCAGGTTCAATTCTCATTATTCATCATCTATGTCACTCCAATGCAATCAGATTTTGATTTTGGTGCTTTTTGATAGTTTTCGCAACTTGGATGTATTAATGAGCTACACTTTAATTAATTTTACTAAGGTTGTTAATTTTATTAAAATAATTTAATGGGCACCTTAGTATAATAACTCATTGGAATGAGAATTGAAAGTTTTAAATGTTGGATGTTGATAAAATATTTTTGGTGCTGGGAATGTTTAAATAATAAGTCACTTTCCGGGGATATAAGGCTTATTTAATTTATAAAGTGATTTTATATTATATATTTCAAAAATCTTCTAGAAATGTTATAAAAGGAGTTTTATGAGCTCATTTGCACTTTTTAGAAGATTGTTAATTTCTCTTTGGAGATTTGTGCCTATGGACAGATTTGTCACAAAAGGGACAAAAACTCTGAAAGTTTCTTTGTTGCAAGAATGAAGGTGTTGTCATTGATGTCAATAGGAAGTCTATTGACTGGTGTTGTCATTGATGTTAGCTATGGGATGAAGATGTCAAGGATATTGAGAAAATTGTGAAAAAGAGGAAAATAGATTGTGCATGTATAGTTGAGATCTTGAGGAAGTGTTGTGAGTACATGGAGCTATCTTTTTGTTGCAAAGTTTGAAGATGAGTTGGAATGAAGTAATGAGCTAAGATGATGTCTCTGGTACTTGGTTTCCAAGTGCTTTTGAGAAAATTTGATAAATAGAGTAAACTGTGTTGTGCGAGTGTTCATAATGTGCTCTAATATTGTGCTCCACATTTCTTCTGTGTTGATGCTATGCCTGTACGGATTTTATAGGTTATTCAAGGTTGTCAAAGGTTGCTCTATTCAGAATTTGGGTTTTTGGATCATTGTACAGTGTGAGATATTTTCACCAATGTGTGAGCTAGTCTTTTAGTGATGTTTTCTGTGGTCTGAGAGAAATGTATTTGCTCCACATTTCTCCATTGTTTGGCTTCAGGTTGTGCGGATTTGTGAAGTTGCATATAATGCTTGTATCTTTTTGTATTCAAGTTTTTACTTGATTTGGTGCAGTATAGAGTGAGTTTCATTTATCAGTATGAAAATAAGGGTTACTAGTTGTTTTGAGTTGAAGTGTTTGTATAATGCGAGCTTGGATGAAGTGCTTGATGAATCTTAAGTAGTTCATGGATTATTCTAGATCATTTTCAAGTGAATTATGTTGTCCAAAAATTTCGGATTAATTTAAGGAAGTGTGTACTTAATGTTTATGGTGTTTTGCACAGGTGTTGGTTGACCTTGTGTTTAACACTACATGTGAGGCTTGTAGAAGTGTGTTGGGATCTATTTGGGTCCTAGTTAAGGATTTATGTAGGTCGCCTTTCGTTCCTATCCACCGCAGGAATGTTTAGGTGCCGACCTATTTTGAATTTGTATGTGTAACGACTAGTTGCCGACATGTTATCATGGAATCTAGCAGCGCTCATTCCACGAATAACCCCCCTACGAAACTTGTCCGTTTCCTAAGTTCATGAAGTTTAAGAACGCAAAACGAGGTGATTTTCAATCCACCTCGAAGTGCATTCCAAAGCTTCAAACAGTCAGTTTGAGCATCCCCCTACATTCGCCTCGCGAAGACCTTCGAAACGAGTACCTTCGCGAGCTCTCACTGTTGATACTTAGTAAAATTGTGAAAAGTGCAGTTGTTTGAAAAAACAACGATCTACTTCTTTTTGGAAAATTGACTAAGTGTTAAAAGTGCAAGGGCGCCAAAAATCAGCGCCCCTGCACTTAAGTAATTTTTGTTTTGGTGCAATGGTGCCGATTTTTAGCGCCCTTGCACTTTTCTTCCAGACTTAGCCAATTTTTTACTATGGCATTATTTTTAGCACCTTTGCACTTTTTCCAGACTGTCATTTTTTTTGCAATGGTGTTGAATTTTAGCACCTTTGCACTTTTCCAGACTTAGTCATTTTTTGTGCAATGGTGCTGAATTTTAGCACCTTTGCACTTTTCTTCCAAATTTAGCCAATTTTTGACTATGGCATTATTTTTAGCACCTTTGCACTTTTTCCAGACTTAATCATTTTTTGTGCAATGGTGCTGATTAGCACCTTTGCACTTTTCTTCCTGACTTAGCCAATTTTTGACTATGGCATTATTTTTAGCACCTTTGCACTTTTTCTAGACTTAGTCATTTTTTGTGCAATGGTGCTGAATTTTAGCACCTTTGCACTTTTCTTCCATACCTAGCCAATTTTTTACTATGGCATTATTTTTAGCACCTTTGCACTTTTTCCAGACTTAGTCATTTTTTGTGCAATGGTGTTGAATTTTAACACCTTTACACTTTTGGTAGTTTTTAACTTAGTCTCTTCAAACTTGCTCTATTTCCATTCCGGACCTCGTTTCTTCGCTCCCACATTGTTTTCCATGCCTAGTTGCTCGTTTCACACTTGCTCAACATCGTTTTTCACTTCACGCTTCCCAATGCTACTTTTTTTGCTAATGCCTATTGATTCACCATCCTTCCAGTTTCTCTCCAGATCTCGTCAAGTGATCCCGAAGCTGATGTCCTTTGATCTTGGTTCTTCCAGATGACACATTCATGCAGGAGACCAGGAAGAAATATGAAGACTTCCGCGCCCAAGCAAGGAACCATGAAGATTCTTGATCTCCAGTGTTAGACTTTCTGATGCGTCCCTTTGTGCATCTTGTAAATAGTTTTTGACATCTCAAATGTCGTTTTGCAAAATGTAATTACACTAATATCCGAGATGTAGTTTCATGAAAACAAATTACATTTTGACTTTAGTCAAAGTTAGGTGAGATTTTCCTAAATTAGCTCACCTAACTTTCCTAGATTTACTAATTTTACTCTTCCCTCTCTTTTATAAATATGAGGGATTTCTATTGTAAAAGGGATCCTTTAGTTTTTGCAACGAAGTGCTGCTCAATTTGCAACAAATTGTGAAACTTTGTGTTCATGTTTTGTGAATCTAAATCTGATCAATAAAGGGATCCTTTAGTTTTTGCAACGAAGTGCTGCTCAATTTGCAACAAATTGTGAAACTTTGTGTTCATGTTTTGTGAATCTAAATCTGATCAATAAAGGAAGAAATTGCATACCATACTTTGCGTTGGATCGATTGTCTCTTGAATTCGATTGAGATTGGTGATGATTAGTTTATGAAATTTGAAGGACTTCAAGTGATTCTTGTGGACTTTGTGTCACATTTCTAACTTGAATTTGTGTTTATGTTTTAATGTTTTGGTTGAAAGATCTACAAGACTTTGAGCTTGTAATCTCTCATGCTATTCAAATGAATTGCTGCATCTAAGAAGACTTTGTGCTTCTAATCCGACAAACTATATTGTTCTCACAGATCTGCAGTTGAAAAGACTACGAAACGACTTTGCGCCTTCGTGAGCCTTACTTGTTTCCATTTTTATTTTGTTAGAATCTTATCTGATACCTCTAAGTTGTGCTTTGCCAAGATAGGGAATTAGTTGTACTGCTTTTGGTAGGTTTCTAGTACTTTGAATTAAGAACGTTTTTAGCTGTGAAGCATTATACACATCTTCTCTGAAAAAAGAGAGAATGATGAATGCGACATGCACCCCCCACTTCGTAAATGCTGTAAATATTTTGTAAATTCTCTAGCTAGTTTCTAATTGTAAGAATGAAACCTCCCCTTGTTGAGAGGAGAGATTGAATCTCACATAGCTATGGCTGAAGTCCTAGTTGTGTAATCTATTGAAAAAGCTGATTACATAATTTTCACCCAACATGACATTGGAGAAGGTTTTTGAGGTTGAATTTGATATAAATATGTATGGTATTGTTGTGAGTTGATGAAAGAAGGAAAGAAGTGAGAAGCAAGATAGATGCGAGTGATGTGTATGATGCGAATTTGAGCAGAGCAGTGCGAATTTCATGTTAGGGCTCTTGAAGGCAGTGAGTTGAAGGCATCCAAAATCTTTCATGTGAGATTGTGAAAGTGTGAAAGCGATTGTGGTGGACTCCTTGTTGCATTGAGAAGTGTTCTTTGTGTAACATTCTTCTTCCATCTTCTTGTATTATTTTTGTGATAGTGAGCCCTAGCTGTGAACCCTTTTTGGATAGTGTGTCTTATCCTAGCAGTGAGCCCTCTTGTACCGGTTTTGCGATTACTTATATTGTGAGCTAATCCTCACCGTGGTTTTTCCCTCATTGGGTTTTCCACATAAATCTGGTGTTTTCTTGTGTATAGTGTTGTGATTTTAGTTTATGTTATGGGCATCTCATGTTTAATCATACTAACATAATAAGAGTTTAATGAATACTTGTGGATCTGATTACTGTTGAGGGTTTTGAAGGTTTAATTTGCTACAACTGATTCACCCACCCTCTTAGTTGTTTTGTTCATTTCAAGCTGAACCACTTGAGGTAGATCTAGGATGGCGAACAAGATTGCTTTGGAATATCCTAGATTCGATGGCTCAGATTATGCATTCTGGAAGACAAAGATGGCCTGGGATGTCTGTTAGCTTAGGGATATGAGAGTGAGATGTAATGAGCCTTGCCAAATTTGACTCAAAACCCTTCAATTTCTGCCCTAGGAATTTTGTCAAACAATTGATATGTAAAGCTGATATATGCTGATATAAACTTCTGATTGTTGTATTTTGGTTTTTGGCACTTGACAATGATGTTTAAATGCTTGGAATTGATAGCTAATAAGTCTAACTACAATATAGATGTTGTGCAAATATGTTTTTGTATTTTCAAATGCAAATAAATAACTTAACTTCATGAAAATGACCACCTACAGCCAATTGACAATTTGTCAAACAATTGGCATGCAACCTTCAAACATGCTTCTATTGCAAAGATGACTTCCAATCTGATTACAATAATGCAAATAATTGACATCTACTCATGAAAACATGCATCTACAGCAGTAGACATTTTTTCATACAGTTAGTAAGCAAACTTGATATGTCTCCAAACAACATTGTGCTAATAGGATGATGATTACAATCTGAACTGAAGTGCATATGTAACTTAAAACCCCATTGCAATGCTAGACTTGACTGAAAGTATATTATTGAACTATGACAGCATGATATGACTGCGATAGTATGACTGTAATTACAATATCAGCAAGCTGATTAGATCAGCGTCTGACCCTACATGAAGTATGACTTAAGATGTGACTCAATATGAAAATATGAGAACCTGAAGCTGTAGGTCGGTGACATTATGCTGAAGAGGAATGCCTGATACAAAACGCAGCCAACTGGTAATCATTCATTCCTTCTTGTAGTCACTGTCTTTTGCCTTCAAAGTGATGCGCCTTATCTTCTGGATGAACCACAAACCCTTTAGAATGATTTCAAAATTTTATATGCCTTCTACCTTAAAATCACACCCTAGCATGATGCACCCAACAAGAATGTTTCTCACAGGAATGTGTAGCCAACAATACTCAGTCGATATCTTCCTTTGAGCCGTCCTTCCAAGCCACAAAACGTCATTCCACAGAACTGAAACTCATCACACAAAATCTGCCAATGATCTTCTTATATCGATTTCCTCCAAGGGATAATGATTTGGCCAAAGGCCACAAAATTATAATGCAACTGAGAAGACTGAAGTATCCTCTCCAAGCTAGCTAGGCTTGTTATTTCACAGGCGAAACTAGGATCAGCTAGGCTTGATATTTCACAAGTGAAGTTTTCCAAGCATTAAGCTCACCAAATGTAGAAATGTAGTAATCAACTCAACCATGCTGAAATGCTAGCCAAAGCTTCTTTTATACTTTTTCAACCACATCTCCCAGAAGCTTCTAGAAATAAAGTATTATTTTATTCAAGTGACTTTATAATATAATATTTATTTTAGTCACTTTATTAAATTAATTAAATATAAGGTCACCTTTTATATTTAATTGTTTAATAACCTTATAAATAACTAATTTAATGATCCACTTAATTTAATTAAAATAGTCAATTAGCCAAGTTCTTCAAGAAAGACTAAAGTTCGTGGGTAAGAAATTCAAACTCTTACCTCAGGCTAAAGCAGCTCTCCTTAACATTTTGGAGGAAGCAAAAAGTTGTCTCTGCAAGGTTAGTAAATCACCTTCTCAAACAATGGCTACAGCTATGTCTCCATTGGTGCACTCATTGGTCAAGCCAAAGTTGATGAGGCATCAAGATGAGGAGATAAGACTTGCGGTTATCACTTGCATAAGTGAAATTATGAGGTTTATAGCTCCTAAAATTCCTTATGATGATGACAAAATAAAAGAGGTCATGCAGTTGAATATTGAAAGCTTTAATGGGCTAGGTGACATCAAAAGCCCTACTTTCAATAAGAGGGTCAAAATTCTAGAATTGATGGAAAAGGTGCATTCATGTGTTCTCATGTTTGATTATGATGGTCTTATTATCCAATTGTTCGATTGCTTCATGGCCAGAATTAGGAAACACCATTTAGACAAGGTGAAGACAAATATGTTCAACATCCCGTCTATAATCCTAGATGAAGATGATGATGTTTGCAAGCAGTTGCAATCTGATTTGTTAGCCATTTGGAGAAGAGAGCAGCATGTTTTAACTACAACATATGATTTCACAAAAAAGACTATGAAGCATACATCTTATCAGCCCTCTCCTTGGACTTGTACAAAATTTTGTCCATAACTGGAATCCCAAACGCTTCACCAATTGCCTCAGGTGTGAAATTTGCCAGCAGCTTGCCTTTTGGAGAAACAATTGTCCGGTGGTCCGAATTGTAGTAGTTTGCACACTCCATAATCAGCTCTGGACATCGAATTGCTGGTGGAAAACTAGCAGCTGCATATAACCCGCTCCTCACGATGTTGTGCAAAGTCACCGATGGAGGATAACCACCTTGCCCATATATGCTTCTTTTGAATGCTTTGAGGTTGAATGACCCCAAGTTGGTATCAGTCAAACCTCCCAACTTCGACACGAACTTGGATTCAGGAATAAATGACTTCTTTAGTTGTTTGATAATGGCTTGCCTGGAAGCATTCTCCTGCCAACTTCAACATTTCCAGCTCTGGCTGTAGCCTTGCTAGTTTTGGCAGCATCTCTTCGAATTTCAGCCATCTGCAAAATAAAAATCAAGCATTATAATTCTAACTTAGAAAATAAAATTACTGCGAGATGGTTGGCAAGTGGAGTTGGCTTCAAAAATAAAAACTTCAGCATTAAAACTTCAACTCCAAACCTCGAGAATTGTAACACTGAAATTTAAACTTCAAGCTTCAACAACTCTCAGCAATGCCACTTTCAGCAGTTCGAAAAATCAAGCTCAACACTCTTACTTCGGAATTTTCTCCAACTTCAACACTCTCAACTTCAACACTTAGAGAAATAATTTTTCTCAACTTAGAAATTTCTCACTCACTCAGCGATTACTTTCAGCTCTATCACAATCTCAATTCTGCAACTCTGTGAAGAAAAATGAATAACTTCAGAGTTTTTATAACTGAAAGCAGGCACCTAGTTTAGTAGTTGCCATTAATTCACTCCCCCACTACTTAGAAAATTTCCTATTTAGGAGAGAATATTCCCAGTTGTCATAGAGTCGTCATAGAAATCTGCTATTATTGGAGATTCTTTCCTCGTTCGAATTTAAAATTTCCCTCCTCGACTGCAAGTCATTTTCAGTTGACTGAAGTATTTTTTGAGAAATTCATTAAAATTTACTTCAGCATAAAAATTCATTTTCGAACAATGGCATATTTAAAATTTAAAATTTAATCTCAACGCCTTTTATTTCACTTGAGAAATTTTATTTTCTTTGCTAGTGCCTTAGAAAAAATTTATATTTCAATCATGAGCTCCAGTATTTTAAAATCGCTAGGCAAAATTATTTTCCCCTCATAACTTTTTCCAAAATAAATTTTCCCCTTGATAAATATCTCTCGACTTAAAAAGTTTCATGTGTCTAAATTGAAGGGGGACGTTTAATTTTTAAAACTTTGGAAAAAATATTTTTAATCAAATTTTATTTAATTCCTCTAGCATGGGCGTTTTTTTTTTTTTTTAACTAGAGCAAACTTTATTTCATCTCCAACGCCTTAGAAAAATTTCATCATTTAGTCACACTTAAAGTTTTATCAAAGTTCACAACAATTTCCATTTGAACTTTCATGCTAGGCGCAATCAAGGAGTCAACTTTCATTCTTCAACATATAATGTTTACAAAGTTTTTTTTTTTATAAGTCAAGATGCAACTGACCCCTCAAGCTTTTGATTTTTCAACATTTCCTTCTCAAGGTTAGGCGCACTTGACACCTTGAACTTCAAATTTTAATGCCTTAGTTAAATTTTAGGGTCACCATCTTCTAAGCACATATAGGAGTGCTTCCTTCAAGTTGACACGCCTTAAAACATTTCCAACTCTTCATCCAAGGCTAAGGCGTATACTGGGGTGCTTGCTTCAAGTTTATACGCCATAGAATAAATTCAAGTTTGTCTCCAAGAGAAAGCGCATTTTACCCTTCAAGCTTTCAATTTCCAACATTTTCTAGCAAGGGCGCACTTGGAGTCTTATACTTTCAACTTTATCCAGCCTTATAAACTTTCAAACTCTTTCATCTTTTCAGGCGCATATGATGTAGGGAACTTTCATTTTTAATTCACACACCTTAGAACATTTCCCCTCTTTCCAGCATGCTGAGGTGCATATCAACCCTTCTACTTCTAACTTTGCTTTTTCCTTAGAGAAATTTTAAACCCATCCTCCTGAAGGGCGCATTTAGGGGTAGCTGCTTCAAATTCTAACGCCTTAGTAAATTTCCAACTCTCACCTTCTAGCTGGGCGCATATGACATATGCTACTTTGAGTTTGTATGCCTTAGAATATTTTCCACATTTGCTAATGGATTAAGGCACATATAGAGGGGCCTCCTTCAAATTTCAAATGCCTTAGAAATTTTTTGAGTATCCTCTTCTCTCCTTAGGCACAAATGACCCTCTCTACTTCAAGTTTTTTATACTTAGAAAATTTTCCATGCTTGTCTTCTTTTTGGGCGCATATGAGGGTGTGTGCTTCAACTTTTCAACACTTAGAAAATTCTCTAACACCTTCCACAAGTCCAGGCGCATCCAAGGGGGTCAACTTCTAGTTTAAAACACTTTGCAACATTTTAAGTCTTCTCCAAGTCAAGGCGCAAATGAGGGTGCATGCTTCAAGTTTTAATGCCTTAGTGAAATTCAAAGTCCCCTTTTCTCTCCTTAGGCGCATTTGAGGTATCATACTTCAAATTTAAGTGCCTTAGTGAAATTTCATCACCCCCTTCTCTTCTTAAGGCGCATTTGGGGTAGTGTGCTTCAAATTTACAATACTTAAAATTTTTAATCACCCTCTTCACAAGTCAAGGCGCATATGAAGGCCTCTGCTTCAAATTTTGAGGAGTTAGAAACTTTTTCAAGTCTTTATGCAAGGTGAGGCGCATTTCATGAAATATGCTAACCAATTTTTTTGAAGAAGTAACACAACATAACCAGCAATAGATGATTGGATTAGCGTTAGCCTCAAACTGAAACTGAACTTTAAATTGAAGAAACTGAATTTGAATTGAAGAACTACTCAACGTCAAGAATGTGCACTCAAGATCCCACTGAGGGCGAGGTGCTAACATATGACGGAGTCTAGAAAATTGAAATTATAAACTGATAGGCGGATAACCAGCCATAGAAAACATTTCCTCGCTACCACCAAACAGTGGGGGGAAAAATTACAATTAAGCACAATTCATCCGCTGCGGCGGGCATCCACAGAGCTGTGGGGATTCACCACTATGAAGTGGGTATAAGAGTGTTACAAATAGATTGTCCACACTGGCGGTAAACCATCCAGGGGTAATTTAATGATAGAACAGAAAGTAAATTGCAGAAATGAAAGAATGGTTGGATTAGTAATGCTTAATCTCAACCTTACAAATAAAACTCTGCAAATTACTAAGTACAATTGATAAGGAATGAACCTTAGATATAAGTATGAACTTTTACAATGATATAACACTCAAATACTGAAGTATAAGCCAAAAACTGGAAATTGCAACAATCTGATATAAAAATCAGAATTCTGGAAATTTATAACAGCAGACTGGGAAACAGTAAAATATTCATAACTCACTCATTCCGCCTCCGAATTGACTGAAATTTGTTGCAAATGATTTTCAGAAGATAGGCGACCAAACCAGGAGGAAGAAACAGCAGCAAAACACGTTCATTAATTTCTGGCACAATTCCCAATGCAGCTAAA
This sequence comes from Sequoia sempervirens, assembly GCA_007258455.2. NCBI lineage: Eukaryota > Viridiplantae > Streptophyta > Pinopsida > Cupressales > Cupressaceae > Sequoia > Sequoia sempervirens. The sequence continues at coordinate 74 of VDFB02328185.1, read as the reverse complement.
AAGTACGGCCTCCTTGAAAGTTCGATTTTGCAAGTATAAAATAAATACTTGGAAATAAATTCCAATATTTTGAG
>VDFB02328184.1:0-36109 GCA_007258455.2 Sequoia sempervirens | reverse complement strand
CCCTTTCTACATGTCACAAAAAAATTGTACAAAGAAAGTGAGAGATGATTCTATATAAGTGGAGTTGAACATATTAAATCAAATGACATCAAAGATTCTTGAACTTAAGAATTCTAGGAACAAATGCAATTGGAAATAGATGATAAGCAATTTTTAGGCTTGAAATGAGTTTAAAACTTCACTAGTTCAAGAACAAGTATTGCATATGAGTTTACATGTGCAAGCCAAAAAAGTGAGAGATGATGCTATAAGTGGAGTAGAACTTGAATCAAATGAAATCAAAGATTCTTGAACTTAAGAATTCCATGGAACAAATGCAATTGGAAATAGATGATAAGGAATTTAGGAATTTAAATGAGGTTCCAAGTTATGGTAATGTCTATGCAAGATGACTATTTTTTGGATTTTTCAAGGTATAAATGATGTCTAAGGATAATACCAAGATGAAGAATCAAAGTGACAATAGTCAAAATTTCAATATTGTCACAATGAGGTCAATATCTTGAGTACGTCGTCTAAGGTATGCACCAAATGTAATGCAAGTGTGAAAGGATGATGGGTGTGATTGGTAATGTGACCTAAGAGGATGACTAAGCCCATATGACAACTAAGAACCTTGTGGAAAATATAAGGTAAGGTTGCTTGATCAAACTAAGATAGACAAGGTTAAAAATATGATTTATCAAGACCTCATTGATCGGTAAGGACTAAAATGACAAGTTGACAAAGGTGGTCTCAAATGAGAGCCTTGTGAGTTGAGGAGCCAACCTAGATGAAAAAGGAATAAGATAATGGAAAAGTGAAGTTAAGATAAATCTAATTTTGAAACTATAGGGTGCTCTAAAGTCTGATAAGTTTCCAAAGCCATAACCTACAGCAAGGTGTATGCAAGCTAACAAATGACTTAAGAATTAAGGTCTTGCATTTACATGTGAATTAACCTTGCATTTATAGGTGAATGAATGGTGGTATGAAGACTCTTTGGTAGTGAGAGTATATGGATGGAGGACTAGAGCTCATGGATGGTTGGTATGGAGGATTGATGGATTATCTTTTGAAGTCTAAGGCTTTTTGGGCTTAACCGTTGCAAATTAATTGGTATTCAACTTCACTATGGAGCATATCAAGGTAAATTGAAGACATGGTGGTGAGGTCTAAATGACAATGCAAATACTAGGGTGAAAATGAGGTATGCAACTAGGCTATGCTTTTGGTGTTTTCAAAGTATAGGATATGCCTAAGGATGATACCAAGTTATGGATTCAAAGTGACAAGATGTCGAGGTGTCAATATGATAAATGTCGCAATGAATTCCAAAGCTATGGTAATGTATAGATGAAAAATGATGTATAAGGTATGCCAAATGTAGTGCAACTATGGGAGAATGATGGTAATATGACCTAGGATGATGACGAAAGGTATGACTACTAAGCACCTTGTGGAAAACCCAAAGAAAGGTATAGCTTAATCAAACTAAGATAGTCAAGGTTAAAAATTTGGTTTATCAAGACTTCAATGATGGTAATGACTAAATGACAAGGTTTGAGAAAGGTGGTCTCAAACTATCCTTGTGAGTTGAGGATCCAACCTAAATGACAAAGGACTAAGATGATGGAAAAAAAGTTGAAGTCAAGACAAATATGATTTGGTCAATATGGACTAATCTCAAGTCTGATAAGTTTCCAAAGCTAAGGTCTATAGCAAGTTGAATGCAATCTAAAGAATGTCCTAGTGTCAAGGCTGTTGCGAATGATAGTCAATTGCAGTTCATAGTGTATCTTGCTCAGTTTTGACTAAATTTTGACCAATTTTGTGGTGATTTCATAAAGTTTGATTTTGGAAAACACATCAATCATTTTGAAGACACTTGTTTTGCTTAGTTTGAATGTGAAAATGTTTAAGTATGTAAGAATACACTTGTAGACAATGCACAACCTAGGCTCACAAGAGATACTACTTGTTGAGTCCCTACTTGGATTGCTCCAAACACCTAGACAAAGCGGACAGCTAGATATTTTGGTGGTGCTGACTCCCCCTTACACGGCATAGGCTCACCAAAAAATCTTACACCCTAAAATCTGAAAGCCTTGAGGGATTTCATGTCTCTACAATGAATGGTGAGATGTAGGGTAGCTTCAAAATGATTGTTCCTGCGCAAGCAAGTAAAAGGGTTTTTAGCCTCTAAAACAAGTGGTTCTTAATCTTTGTTTTGGGTTAATACTGGTGCCTATATGCGAGGTGATATAATTAGCTCTATAAAGATTCCTCATAGTCCCTTCATTAGAAAGGATTTTGACATACCTCATAGATACTGAGGGTGACACTCGTTTGTATAGGACATCTACACAAGGTGAATGAAGACTTTCCCAACAAGCACGAATATTTATATAGCAGACCAAAACAAAGTACCACTTGGGTTGTTCCCTCTTTCGAGGCAAGCCCTCTAAGGGTAGACAAAAGCAAGATAAGTGTTTTTTTTTTGTTCCAAGATCGCACAAAGCATGAGAAGAGAGCATACAAAACACCTTTTTCTCACACTCGCATAATGTTCATTTTAAATCCAAAACCAAATGTGTGGGTGATTATACAAATTCCAAAAGATGCTTTTGATTCTCAAGAACACCAAATGGTGCGAGAAAATAGCATGCACACCTAAAGGAAAAATACAAACCACAAGACAATGAAGACACTTGTTCTTTTTAACCCTCAAAGCAATATGTGAAAAAGACACTTGATGCAAGGTTAATTTTAGACGAATGAATGAATATGCAAGTTTTTTTTAACCAATGAGTGAGAAGATGCAAATTATTGTAAATTTTAAGCCCAATGACATTTAAATGCAAGGAGAATTTTAAGCGGGCCATGAGTGTATGAAAATGAAATAAGATAGATAAGTTAGGAAATAAAATATGCATACCTTGTTTCTTTCTATGATAGTTTTCCAAATTTGGTTCACACTTCTTTTGTTGTTCTTCTTCTGAATAATTTTGTTTGGTCTTATTTGTTCTTGTTCTTTTATTTTTCATTTTCTTACTCTACCAAAAAATTACTTAACAAATTCTCTACCAAAAATGACTTCACAAATCCAAAATCTCCAAAAATCTCCAAAATCTCTCTTGATGGAAGATGACTTCACAAATCCAAAATCTCCAAAAATCTCCAAAATCTCCCTTGATGGAAGATGACTTCACAAATCCAAAATCTCCAAAAATATCCAAAATCTCCCTTGACGGAAGATGATTTCACAAATCCTCTAGACCAAAAGATGACTTCACAAATCCAAAATCTTCAAAATATCCAAAATCTCCCTTGAAGGATAAAAATGTGAATTAATATTCTAATGTTGATATTGAAAAAAAATAAAAAATAAACACATATTTAGATGCATATGTAATTATAAAAAAACATAATATTAAGTTGGTCGGCCAAGGGTTCAAATGAATGTCGACCAAGGATTTGCTCGAACCACCCCGACTAGCTTTTTATAATATTATTTTAAAGGGGTTCAAGTGAACACCCATTCGAGCGAATGGGTTAAGGGGAGTTTGAGCGAACATTGGTTCACTCAAACCCCCCTTTTTCCCCCTTCTCCCCCTCTTCTACCAAATCTCTACAATTTTTTTCCTTTTGAAGCTCAAGTTGAGGATGAAAATGGAGGAGACTTTACAAACCCAATTGGATGATGGTAGTCCTCAGAAGGAGCTATCCATAAAATATAATTTTAATATGTTTTGGTTTTATTATGTACTTTTTTTAGTTTGATTTAACATAGGTTTTTCATCGAAAATCAAACTCTTTGTTCTACACGTGGAAAAATAGTATATTATCAAAAAAAATATTTGAAAAATATTAGTGCACTAGATATTGATGTCCCTGATCCAGCAAAAAAAAATGAACTTCAATGTACATACAAAAAAAGTTATGTTTTAGCCAATAAATCATGTATAAATTGTAACCTGCTCGATATTTAAAACTTAATTAAGAAAAAATATTCAATGAAATGCTTACAAACCATCCCATGCACTAGATATCATAGTTAATTAATCTAAGTAACTAAAAATAGAATTTTATCCTTCATAGAAAAAAAGCTATGTTGTATACAGTGAGCATCACTACTTAAAAAAGGTGTTTACTGATAAAAACTAGTTTTTGAAGGATATGGAAAAAGAAGTGCAAACTGATTCCAAAAAATTTAATATATATATATATTTAGAATCTATAGGCAAAATGTCACAAATCACTAGTTTGCATCATCATTTTCAAATTCCTCATGAGCTTAGCCGCCTATAGTGCCTAAAAGGAAAGATTGAAGGCGTGGCTCACTCCAATGTCCGGGCTTTGCCGTACCAGGAAATCAGTATTAGATTCACCTTTGATACTTATTTTACTCATTTTCTTCTATCATGTTTATCAAATTACGTTAAATATGAAGTGGTAGAAGACATTGAATGAAATCATGTGACAAGACAATGTATGAACTGAATAGATAATAAAATGAATAGAACCACTTGATTTATCCTTCTAAATTTCTCAAGTTGTTGAATATAGTAGACTGGATTTCTTTTCTTTTGATATGTGTTATAGAATATTCTTTTTGTTTAGTAGAATAGTAGCACCTAAGTAGACTAGAGCACCTCAAAGTAGATGTTGCTAAAGGGTAGATAGTTGCTAAGGAATATACTTGTGGTGTTGAAAGTTACCTTTCGGGACGGGTGCCAAAATAGAGTACAGAGGGTATAGGTTTTGCTTTATCCAAAACCTATCTTTTGTTGTTGCAACTTAATTTTAATGCTTGGCCAAGCAGTTAGCCCATTATGAATGTATGGACTTATATGTGATGACACTCTTTTCCATTCCTAGCATAGATCTTGCATTTTTCTAACCATAGATAGAGATGCATGTTGATGTTTGGGCATGCACCAGATTCCACCTTGCAAATTGTTCTCTTGCTAAAAAAATTTGTGTAGGGTCAGGTATTCTTCGAGTAGGAAGAATTTCGGGGAAGTGTAAGCTTCGTGGTTGGGGGATAAAGCGCTTGAGCCATGTTCTCGTCCACCAATGAAGGCAAGCATCAAAAGGAAACCTTTGAAGTTTTCAAGTTATCAAAGGATTATGATGTAATTTTGATGTAATTATATTTTGTATTGACTTTGTGGACAAATGAGCCAAGTCAACTTGGATATTGTAATTGACATTTGGAAATTAATATATATTTTGACTCATATTTTAATTAGACATGTGTTGCTATGTAAGAAGATAGTTGATTAAGTTATGTATTTTTAAAATTCAATATTCATGATGTCATTTACAATTAATATTTTGTAATTGAATGGAAGGTTTGTTTAGGTGTTGACTTAGGGTTCTTCGCCTCTCTGTCTTTATCCAACGCACCCGCCATCTAGTAGGTTTCAAACCCTATCCAAGTCCTAGGTTGTCCCGCGTTAATTGTCCTGTCCTGCACATCAGGCGGGCAGCTGCCCCAGTTGCCGCTGGGTACAGAAGACGCAGGGACCTCGAACGGAAAGTCGCGGAAGTTGAAGAGCACCAAAACTAAGGTTCAACCTGAGATTCTCATGGATGAGATTTTGGCTCATGCCTCCCACTGACTTTAAGCTGAGAGGCAAGAATATGAGATTTCCAAAGTAACTCCCAAGACTAAGAAGCTTCAACGCAGATTACCTTAGGACCAAACACACCCTTACTAACCAAGGAGGAAAAGGACAACTTGCGTGCTCAACCCTCCTCTTCTAAGAAAATTGATGTAAATTATTTTGAGGACCCAAAGGAGTGTCCTCCCTTTGATAATGATAAAACTAACTAATGTAAAGAAGAATCTTTTGTAAATAAGGGCCCATGTGACCCATACTTAATATAAATAAAGCAAGATTTTTTTTTGGTGTGTTCAAGTGAAGAACTCAAAAACATGTTATTATGTGAAAGAATGTGTATATATTTAATGAATGAGTGATATATACATGTGTATGTAGAGTTATGTGAATAAGAATGTTTACTTTTAGAACCCTATGTTAATTTATGGTAGACGTGAAATGTGATGCAGGTCGAGTGTGAGTCAGTATGGTGACCACCAAACAAGAAGCAAGTTGTAGTGGGTCAGAAAATGGACCAAACAAAAGGAAAGATCAGATTCTAGAACTTCTGAATAGGAAAGAGGCTCATATGGACCACCTGGAACATGAGGTCCAAGTGGTACACGAGGACCAAATTCCCAAGAATGTGAAAGTCAATCAGGGAGAAGGCGGTCTAGGAGAAGGCCTCAAGGTTGAATTGAGGAAGAACTAGGAAAGGATCTGAAAAGAGTAGCACTGCCTAAGTTTTATGGTAAAGCCATCAAAGTAGGAGCTGAGGCATGGATCATTGAGATGGAGAAATATTTTGGACTCAGAACCTGATTCCAACTTACTCAAAGCTTTTGCAGGGGCTAAGTGTATTAGATTTTAGGGAGAAGGCTACTTGGTAATAAATTAGAAAGATAGAAAGGAATATTCATCCCCGGTGAGATTACTGAACCTTCCAATCTTTTAGAAGATATGGCTATCGAGTTCTTTTGATAAGAAAGTGATAGAATTCCAAACCTAACTCCGCCTAAAGCGAGTATGATCAGAATCCCAATACTGTAGAAAAGTTCACCAGACATAATCAAGTGTGTGCCCTTTATCAAGGAGACAAAACGTTTCATCAAAAAGTTCATATTTGGATTTTAGACCACATTGAGTAGAAGCGGACACGCATGATCCCTCACCATGAACTAAAGTCTTTTAGTTGCCAAACAAGAGCAGAAACCATAGTATTTGTCCAATGTTGTAACAATTCAAACCTTAAATCGTTTGGAAACAAGAAGTTTCAGAACGGAGACAAGACCCACTAGATCCATAATCTCAAGAGGGGAAGTGAGTCATAGGATAAAGGTGAAGGTGGTAGTGGTGGAAAGAGCAAGAAGGAAAACAACAACAAAAGCAATGACAACCAAAAGCATAAGGGCTTCAGTGAAGACAAGCTAGGAGGTCACAAAGGGCCTCACAACGGGTGCTATACTTGTGGAGGCAATAATTATGCCTCTAATTTTTCATAGTGGTCAAAGTCATGAAGGGAAGGAAACTATTAGTAGTCTTAGCATCTTCAGATCCACGTTGCAGTGGATAACAAGCAATGGAGTATCAGGCTTTGCCAATCCAGTTGACAAGTAAGCTCTATGGCCAAACTATCTCTATTTTAATTGATATCAAAGCTACTGAATGTTTCGTAGACCCTAGAGTAATATCCAAGATGCCTATTAGACCTAGATACATGGAAAACTCATGGATAGTGTAGTATGGAAACTAAGCAGAGCGGAGGGTAGATACCTGTCTCTTTTGTATTGAGTTAGGGCTTCCAACCTTCCAGACCCAGGTCAACCTATATGTGGCACCCTTAGGCTCATACAATGTAATTTTAGGGATAAACTGGTTAACCGAGCATAAGTCTATAGTGAATTTTGAGGATAAGATAGTTAGTTGTCTAGATGATTATGAGAACCCAGTCGAGATCTGTGGGATGCAAAGACCATTAGAGCTTAGACAGATCTTCATGCTCAAAAGCGCCTCCCGCCGTATGTAGGTGTTATTTATAGAGTATATTTGAAAATCTCTGACAACAAGGAACTGTATCTAGATGACTACCCTATTCTTAAGGAGTTCCAAGATGTATTCCTCGACGAACTCACCGAGTTACCTCTGAAACTGGAATTTGACTTCTCTATTTGTATTAGGAGTTGAACCACAATCCAAAGCACCATATCGGATGACCACTACTGAACTCTATGAGTTGAAGGCTCAGAAAATGGAGTTGTTGGACAAAGGGCTCATAAGACCCAGTGTGTCTCCTTGGGGAGCACCAATTATCTTTGTGAAAAAGAAGGATGGAACCTTGCGTCTATGTATAGACTATCAGATGTTGAACAAGGCGACCATCAAGAATCGATATCCACTCCCAAGGATCGATGAGTTGTTTGACCAGATGAAGGAGCGATATTGTTCTCCAAAATTGATCTCAGGTTGGGATACCATCAGTTGAGAATAAAGGAAGAAGATATTCTAAATAATTCCTTTTAAACTCAGTATGGGTATTACAAGTTCACTATGGTACCTTTTGGTTTGACCAATGCACCCGCAGCCTTTATGAATCTCATGAATAGTGTGTTCAAAGATTGCTTGAATGACTTTGTTTTGATTTTCATAGATGACAGTCTAGTTTACTCAAAGTCTATTGAAGAGCATGATAGGCACTTGAGGATAGTTTTACAGCGTCTAAGAGAAAAGAAACTCTTTGGGAAGTTGTCCAAGTGCTTGTTTTATCAAGACAAGGTGCACTATCTAGGCCATATTATTTCAGCCAAGGGAGTCTTTGTAGACCTTGAGAAGATTAAGGTGATCATGGAATGGCTAGTGCCTCATAATGTGTCAAAATTCTGTAGTTTCATGGGTCTAGTGTAGGATACTATAGAAAGTATGTGCAAGGTTTCTCCTAGATTGCATCTCCAATCACGTCACTCCAAAGAAAAGGTACATGATTTAAATGGACCAAGAAGTGTGAACAAGCATTCTGACTCCTAAAGGAGAGGCTCATGATAGCCCTAGTGTTGACCACTCTTGATCCTAATGGAATATTCAATGTAACGTGATGCTTCAGAGAGAAGTTGTGGGGAGAAAATTTTAATGCAGCATAATGTAAGTGGTAGCTTATTGGAAACTCAAGAAAGCTTAAACAGGATGAGGTGAATTATGTGTTGCATGACTTGGAGTTGGCCGCAATAGTTCATGCCTTGCAAATGTAGAGACATTATCTCTTGGGAAATCCATTTGAGCTCAAGACAGACCACTTGGGATTGAGATACATTTTTACTCATCCAAACCTTAATGTGCGGCAGAGAAGGTGGTTGGAATTCCTTAGTGAGTATCACTTTGGAATTGAGTATATAAAAGGAAAAGAGAAAAGAGTGGTTGATGCTCTTAGTAAATGAAGACATTTGGTAGCCATGATCCCAACAAGGTCTAATATGAGACAACATGTGACACAACATTTGTAGGGGGATGAGCACTATAAAAGAGTGAAGAGCACCCTAGCAGAGAATCCATTAGATCATCGGTTCAATGGGTATGAGTTTGAACCAAATGGCATCTTGAGATACCAGAGAAGGATGTACATTCCAAAATCTAGAGAGCTGGGGAAGTTGGTTCTAGAAGAATTTCATAATGCACCTTATTCGGGACACCCCGAAGTCTCCAAAATGATCACAGAATTGAAAACTCTGTAATTTTTGCCTAAACTCAAGAAGGATGTAATGGAGTATGTAGCCAAATGCCTAGAATGTCAACAATTCAAGGCTGAACATGCACATCCAATAGGGATATTGTATCCTCATGACATACCTGATTATAAATGGCAAGTGATCAATATGGACTTTGTATAGGGGTTACCTTTGAGCAAGAATCGACGTGATGTTATCTTGGTTGTGATCAATAAGTTGACCAAGGTGGTGCACTTCATCTCGGGGAACCTTAAGGATGGATCGTTGACCCTAGCCAAGAAATTTGTACAGGAGATCTTCCACTTACATGGAGTACCAAAGATTATCATTTTTGATAGGGACACCCAGATGACATCAATATTTTGGACGACCTTGACTGTTGCATTGGGAACCAAGTTGAATTTCAGCTTGGCTTACCATCCCTCAAACCAGCACAAACGTATTTAGAGGGTGAATCAATTATTCATACATCTCCTCTAAATGTAAAATTCCATGGAACAACAAATATAAGTGGGAAGAATACCCTACTGCTGGTAGAGTTTTCACAATAACCAAGGCTCACACATCTTTAGGTATGGCAACTGTCCAAGCTTTTTATGGGGTGGAAGGTACACCCATTCCATTGGGAGTTAGATTCAAAGACAGATCATAGTAGGTCTTGAAATTCTCGTGAGACAAGAACAAACAGAGTTTATTGGCAAGCATCAGGTATGACAAACAAATCGCATGTAAAAGTTATGCTGAGCATAGAAAATTTTAGAAAATTTGTAGGACAAAAGTTCTCTAAGAAATGTGCCCTCATAAAAGTTCATTTCCTTGGAAAAGTCTAAGTTAAATTTCAGATATGAAGGGCTTGATGTCTTAGAAGTGATCACTCAGTTGTTATGACTCTTCTACCCTTCTCTGGCTCGACTTCATAATGTGTTTCATGTTTCCTTGCTTAAGCCATATCATCCTGATGTAACTCATGTGCTCGATTGGAAAACTTTGCAAGTACAAGACCTAGGAGTGGTGCTAGTAGAGCCCATTAGAATCTTGGATAGATGTAACATTAAGTTGTGGATCAGAGACATTGCTCAGTTTAAGGTCCAATGGGACTAGTATTCAGAAGACAGTGCTACTTAGGAGGATGCGAAAGAAATAGAATGATCCTTCCCACATTTGCTTTCTTTGAAAGAGACTCTTGATATTTTTTATATATTGTTGTTTAAATGTTTTGGATTGAATGTTATGATTTTTTGGTTTGGAAACAATATGAAATGATGTTGAAAGAGACATATATGATATAAATTTTGATTAATTAGACATTGAGACGGTGTCTCTTCCAAAAGGGGAAGAATGGCATATCCCATTTTTTATTGCATTTAAATTATAATATGTTAAATTGAACAATTGAGGAAATTCAATATGTTGAATGGTAAAATTTGATATTTTGAAAATGTTTGAAAGAAGTTGACTATCTTATGACTATGTGATCTTATGAACTATCTTATACTTTATCATGATTGAACATTACTAATGAACTGTGCAAGTGCAAGTGTGTGCAAATGTAGGAAATGAGTTGAAGGACGAGAACACGGTTGAGGTAGGATAGTTTAGCCAGATTAAACAGTAAGCTCGATGGAATCTGGGTGCACACACCACTAAACGACATGATATATGCATTTAAAACTTCATATAGAATATTATATTTATATAATTCAAAATGATTCAATGATTGAAAAAAAAGGCTTGTGGAATGTTATACATGCGATTTCTTATTCAATTGTTTATTTTGATCTTATGTTTTTGAAATTTAAAAGAAAATGATAGCATGGTTAAACATATATGTATGTATTTAAAAAGCGTTCTTAAAGGATAAGAAAACAATTTCATTTAGAAGTTATTATTTGAGCAAAATAAAAGTTCATTCTTTATTTTTTAAAAAGTGATTAAACACTATATTGTTATAAAACAAGATAGAGATATATATGCATACATATATAAACGTATATATATATATATATATATATATATATATATTCCTTATAAAAAGAATATGGGATCGAATTTATCACACATGAATGTTGATTTCAAATAACATTGTAAAGAAAATAAAACTTTTTAAAAATGTCATAACAAAGATATTATGGAAGAGTGGTCTGCAATCGAATTGAAGGCTAAGATATTTGAATGTAGTAGTGGGCGGCTAATTACTAACAATAATGAAGTGAAATGGACCCCTTAATGGAGAGAACAGGTACTTGGGAGAACATGTTTCCATTTTTGGTAGTATGAATTACTTGTAAGAAAATTAAGGAGAAGACTGACTGTGATGATGAGGATTGAGGAAAAAGAAGGCAAGAGAATCGACCCAATTGTGAAGGAGGAAAAACCCAAGGAAAAATCCCACACATCAGAGGTAATCGATGGCTTTTGCATTTGTTTGATTTCCCAGTACAATCGATTCGCAAAACTTGTATTTCCTTCATACTATTAATTTCATTTAAAATGGTGTTATACCATTGGAAGTTTGTTTATATGCAAACGTATTTTGCTTCTATGCCAAGAAGTCATTGTATGTAAGCGATAATGTTCACTTTCTCATTGCAAAGGCCTTATCAGCCATCCCTTGCATGCATAAGATTTGTGTGTATTTTCCCTATTGGCATGATAGCCGATTATGATTTTGCACTATAAGTTTAATGTGTCACCCTCTATTCATTTATCTCTTGCATGTTTCATTAGCCATTTTCATGGCTATTTGGAAGAAACCGATAGCCAGAATATTATTTGATTGTAACAATTTTTAAATCATTCACCGTTCCCTCTATGGGAAGCAACAGATTTCTCCACTATTAACCTCCACATTTTTGTTATTCTTTGTGTCGACAAGGCCGAATAGGTAAACCACACCATATGGGTGTGTGGGTCTTAGTAATCATTCATAGAATGATGGGAAGTCATCATTGTTCTTTAACCAAGCCACATCGTTCACAATGAACGATGGTTGAATGAATGTATCGTTCCATTTTAATTTATGTTGGCACGATCACTAAGATCATATAACAATATTCCATTAGAACACAGATTTAATCTTTCTTCAAAATGATTACCATCATTGTTGGTCCTAAGCGAAGCTTGTAATGTATGTATTCACCAATCTTTCTTGCATGCACATTATCGTTCCCTAGAACGGCACTTGAATCGTTCCCTAGAACGGCACTTGAATCGTTCCTTAGAACGATTGCCATGAGTAAAGTCTTACCAACTTGTCATTCGAGCAATAAAGGCCGATGATCAGTATTCATAAAGGTTCAACTATTGTTACTGTTATTAATAAAAACAAATAGTTGTTCGACTATTAGTCGTTCCTTAGAACAACAGTGGCATGAATATGTTTAATAACTGTCAGAAATATGAAAGTGGGTTTCTCCATAACCCGAACAATAATAAAATTGTTCAGCCTTATATGTGTATCATCATTTTTAAATGACAAGCATGTTGTTCAATTTCTTTTACTTGCTTAAAACGATACCAGTATTGTTTAACTTCTTTTTATATATATGTATATATCCAGAATGATAGTAGCCTTGGTCGAATACAAGTTATATTGGTTAAATTGAAACTGTTTATGACACACATTGACACAGTAACAAGCAAACTTTTGAAAACAACATGGTTATGATACAAATAGAGTATCAATATGTAGTAATTGTTTTAAAATAGAATTGTTCTTTACTTTCTTTGAAAAAGGAAAATGTACACTTTGTGTAACTGTCAATTGATATGACAATCTATAGAAATCATTTGAATGAAAGAAATCTGTTATAATGGTATTTATTTCAGAATGTATGCACAAATATATTATTTTAAGTTGGCACATATATGTATATGCACATAGACCTTTGTCTATGTACATACACATACTTGTGACATACCTTCTTTTGATACTTATTTTACTCATTTTCTTCTATCATGTTTATCAAATTACGTTAAATATGAAGTGGTAGAAGATATTGAATGAAATCATGTGACAAGACAATGTATGAACTGAATAGATAATAAAATGAATAGAACCACTTGATTTATCCTTCTAAATTTCTCAAGTTGTTGAATATAGTAGACTGGATTTCTTTTCTTTTGATATGTGTTATAGAATATTCTTTTTGTTTAGTAGAATAGTAGCACCTAAGTAGACTAGAGCACCTCAAAGTAGATGTTGCTAAAGGGTAGATAGTTGCTAAGGAATATACTTGTGGTGTTGAAAGTTACCTTTCGGGACGGGTGCCAAAATAGAGTACAGAGGGTATAGGTTTTGCTTTATCCAAAACCTATCTTTTGTTGTTGCAACTTAATTTTAATGCTTGGCCAAGCAGTTAGCCCATTATGAATGTATGGACTTATATGTGATGACACTATTTTCCATTCCTAGCATAGATCTTGCATTTTTCTAACCATAGATAGAGATGCATGTTGATGTTTGGGCATGCACCAGATTCCACCTTACAAATTGTTCTCTTGCTAAAAAAAATTGTGTAGGGTCAGGTATTCTTCGAGTAGGAAGAATTTCGGGGAAGTGTAAGCTTCGTGGTTGGGGGATAAAGCGCTTGAGCCATGTTCTCGTCCACCAATGAAGGCAAGCATCAAAAGGAAACCTTTGAAGTTTTCAAGTTATCAAAGGATTATGATGTAATTTTGATGTAATTATATTTTGTATTGACTTTGTGGACAAATGAGCCAAGTCAACTTGGATATTGTAATTGACATTTGGAAATTAATATATATTTTGACTCATATTTTAATTAGACATGTGTTGCTATGTAAGAAGATAGTTGATTAAGTTATGTATTTTTAAAATTCAATATTCATGATGTCATTTACAATTAATATTTACGTAGTAATTAGAATGGGTTATTACAACCTACCCTTGCAAGTCTTAACTCTTTCAGGTGTTGGCCTTTAGGCTTTTCTCTTAACACTTACTTGTCTTTTGGTAAGGTGTAAGCCAACCTTCAGATGTCCAACATCTGACTCCTTCTCAGACTTAACACATGCAAACTTCCTTTTCATTTGTACAATTGGTATAAGGTATTACCAATGCCCGATGTCTAACTCGTTTTGGACTTTACACATTCTATTTGCATCTCTTTGAAGCATTTAGTAAAAGGTACAACCGAATTCCGATGTCTAATCACTTGTAATATATGGTAAGCCTCAAGCTCGAAATCTAAAGCTCAATCAAAATTGACATAAAAGGACTTACTCTTTCCTTCTCTAGCAAGCGATATAAGGTATGTCTCAGGCTCGATGCTTGAACTTTTACAACTCTTCAAGGAATGCATTAATGACACCTGTTTGACATCAATCAACAATCTTCCCATTTGATATTACTCAAATCTCCTTTTGACATCAATGGCTATCAAATTGCCAACAATATCCCCCTTTGGCATTGATGGAAAAACTAAATTCTCTAAAATCTTCTAAGCAACCATTCTCCCCCTTAAGCATATCTCCCCTTTTGACAATGTAGAAACCCCTGTTCTCCCTGATTTCTGAAAACTGACTGCTTGATTGTTTTTTTCTTGTTTTTGCGTTTTTTGAAAGAAAATACTGAATAAATTTATATAAAATAATGCAACACCGGAAATGATAAAATCTTTTGAAAATAATGATGCCGGACTATTTATTAATCTTGAGAGGAAATGATTACAGCAATAAAAGATCCACTAACATGCAACTAAAAGGCAGAACCTTTTGATGAAAACACGATTGTGCGGTAAAGGCGAAAACTACGTGAAGCGTTAAGATAGCCACGAATGAAGATGTCCCTCGGATGCAATAGATCGTACGATGTTCAGAAGCCTGCGAACTGCAACAGGAATGGCTTTCGTTCTCAATGCACAGCCAGACAAGCTGAAACCCTGCAGCCGTTCTGGAAGAAGACTTGATCAAAATCCATTTCATAACATAATGAGCTCAAATCCCAGTGAAACCCATATATCTCCTCAAGGTTGAATTTCTACCATTAGGTTTTTTTAAAATAAATTGAACTTTTTGCTGGCTTTTCCAAATAGTTTTAGAAGCACTTTTATTATAAAATATAATTAAAAGTGGCTAATGATAGAGGCGACCCCTTTAGAAAAATGCTAAATTATAATGAAATATTATAACTTTATAATACTCGATAATTAATATTTAGTGAATTTAATTAAATATTAATATCTCTCATTATCCGTTTACTTTGATCCGTGCGGAAGACTCTAAAGTGATCGGTTGTGCCAAACTCATGCTTGCTAAAATGGCGGGGTCCCTCTGCTGCCGGGCGCTAGAAATAGCAGTGCGAGAAAGGGTCTGGATGGGGCCCAGAAAGCAGCCAATGGAGTCAAAGAGCTACTGTCGGCCGAGGCCAGAAGCTCAGAAGCGACCCTCTAACCACTTTGTCAGCCTACGAGGGTCTCATGATAGGCCAATCTCACGATCACTGATGCTCGCCAAAAACGGGGACATGACAGTCCGCCCTCCCTAAAATTGCTTGACCCCAAGCAATCTCAACTGCAAACAAACTCCAATCCTCGGAAGGCCCCAAAAAGGTAAACTGTGTAATGTCCCACACATCTCGAACTATCTCCTGTAGCATCATCAAAAACTCAATTGCGCGATCAATACCTGGATCCCAAACAGCAATAAAATCCCCTTCGTGATAAATCCCTCCCTCGGCCCTGCTTATCACTCACGCCTCAACTCCTATCACCGAAATGGTGAGTAGCTCAGTGGGACCCGTCAGTACTGGGTGCAACTCGTGTATAGGGATCCCAGTATGGCAGGTCCGTCCATCACGTAAAGCGCGGGGATAAAGGCACCAGAAGCATCCACCTTTATCACGAGGATCTGCTCGCGTGTACGCGCTAAAGTTACCGTGGATGGCGGTAGCTATCAGTGCCCATCGCCCTGCTAATGCCATGTGGTGGCCTGGCCATGCGCACTATAGAAATCGCGACGCCGGTATCAAACCACAGTATCAAATACCTGGCCCTTGATGAATGGCACCAGCTAACGCCACCAGGAAGTAGCACCCATAACCTGGCGAGGTCAAGTACACCTGGTACCGTCCATCTTGTGAAGATGGTAACTCTGCACACAATAAGGAAATACTCCCCTCAACTGAACCGAGAGAATCACCCTGTGCGCCCGTATTGTGCATCGAATATGAATCATGTACCGGTGGATCAAAGACAAAACTGTAAGCACCCCTCACCGTGTACACCTCATTGAACTCCTCTGTGAGTCTGGTTTGGAACTGCGATGCACTGGAACAATCCCAAACACTATGATCATCACTCAACTCAGAACTAACGTCAAGAGTACGATCAGCGTCCAACTCAAAGAGTGGGTTATCATAGATCGAACCACCATCAAATTCAAACAATGGATTATTCACAAACTGCACAATCACTCCATCCTGATCGGAATCATCCATCTCTGAATCGCTGGAATAATAAACTGAGTTGTACTCCTGGCTAGGCTCAACCAGCTGCCGACCATAGTCAACTGTATCAAAGGAAAAGATTGATTTGCTTCCAGAAGAAGGAAACAAATCATCACAAGTACCAATCTCCCAACTGGATGAGACTCTGAATATCTGTTGTGAAAATGGACAAGTATCGAGGGTTGTCACACAACTCTCGAGTGAATCAACAACCATGTCACAGGAACTATCAACGATCTGCCCTGCATCACCTGTCACGGAACTAATCTCAAAAGAACCTGGTGCAACGCAAGGCTCACTGCAACTCTCATCGAGTGCACTCATACTACCTGTATCAACTGCTCCTGTGACCGTGAGGGATGTAACCTCATCCTCAACATCTCCCTCACTGCTATGAACCATGGGTACATACTCCTCACCAACCACTGCCATGCAAGACTGCACGATGTCCAAAGGTGGTGAAGACTGTGCTAACCTCAACGCCACGGTAAGCCTCTCAATCTGTAACTGTGACTCTTGAAGAGCCAACTGGGTGCTCTGCAATGAATTCGCAGTCACCTCAAGCTCATGAGTGAGCTCATCGATCCGCTCCTCTTTTCCCCGCCATGCATCATAACAAATGCAATCCCACTCGAGAAGGAAATCTCTGTCTGCAAGTAGTCTTAGGTAATTTTGTTTCATCGTTCCAATCGCTTCTCGGAGTGCCTGTATCACTGCAAGGGAAAAACCACTATCACTGTGCTCATCTGACGAAGGAGGACTCCAATTGTAGGTAGTCAACATCTGACGAGCAACGTCAAAATGCTCAAGGGCGGTGGTAATCATAGTGTCATCCACATTTAGTTGCCCAACCAAATGATGAGGATTCGGAAGCTTACGACCCCCATACAAGATATCCTGTTCACCACATGCACTATGATATGACGCTGATCCGTCATCACTCACCTCATGATAAGCAGCATCATGTGTGTTTTCATCCATGCACACCTCAACATCTAAGGTACTACTGTTCTGTACCTCAAAAGATGGCTCAACTGGTATGGTAGAAGTTGCTGGTCTGACAGTATCTTCACACGCTTCTACTCCAACAGTGACTGCATGCCCATCCAAAGCATGATCCTGGGATTCCATATCAACATATGAATCCTCTAGCTTGTTTTTCAGGGTCTGATCTGGAAAATCAGATTCACCATGATATAAATTATCAACACCAACTGCATCTGTAGTACCCAACTCTTGAGTCTCTTCACGTGACAACTCAATAGGGTTACTTTGCATCTGTGAAACAGCTGCTATCTCATGCTCACACGAAGTTTTAACAACGCTGTCATAAAAATCAGGACTGTTAGGTGTAGCTTCCCTAGGATCAGTTGTATACTGGTCACCAACTGCTGAAAACTCATTGTAGAGGCTTCTTGACACCTCACTTGAAAAGACATCATGTTCAGATTTAGATTCTTCACGATTACTTTGCTGGTTAGTTTTTTTAGGTTCTGAATCCTCATAGGGAGCCCACATTATTCTATGCGCTTTGCCCTTAGGTCTCAAAGGGCAATCATGGTTTAAGTCGTACGGCTTTCCGCAATAGGAACACAACTTCATTTTGTTTTTCGATGTCTGACCTTTGATGATAGGAAGTGAATTGGACCCTTTAGACCGTCCAGACTCTGAAAGCGTCTGCTTTAAACGCAGCAACTCTCGATTGAGCTTGTATCGTGATTGTTCGAGCTCTTTCAATTCCTGTTTATTAAACATTCTGGCCCACCATCTACCATCGCCTGCATTCATTATCTCTCCACTACTGGAACTCATTTTACTCTAGATCCCAGGCTAAGTCTGCTCTAAAGTTTCAGTTTGTTTACTCGGGAAACTGATGAATGCTGGTCACTCCAAAATGCAGTCTGTCAACTGAGATAAATATTGAAGATATCACTGTGAGAAGCCTCGGCAAAATTTGCAATAAAAACTCTGATTTCTAGTGACTGGAATTTTGTCAAACAGTTGTCCAATTACTGCTGATAATGGTTTTCCTTGCTTGTTTCTCAAATATGACTGATAAATGATAAGGAAACATCAGAAATATAATTTCAGACTCCACTTCGATACAATCTGCACCTTCTTTTTTTGAAATTTTTTTTTACTGTCAAATACAAATTATCTCAGACCTATTGAATTCTCCAGAATGATCCAGCAAAGCTTCAAAAAAAATAACTGTCGACTAGCTAGAGTGAAGGTGGCGGCACATATAAACAAATTACTGTAATTTTGTTTCCGTGTCTGGCTTGAGAAGCGGCTTCAAAAGTCCTTTCGATTCTTTCCTGAAATTGTATTCTCCAGAAAATTAAAAATAAAAATTAAAAATATACGGCTCCTTCTTACAGATCCGCGGCTTGAAAAGGCAAGCTCGCGATATCCTGGAATGCAGCGGCTACCTTTTCCAGATAATAGAATCCCGTCAGAATCCCGTCAGCAAACAAGATCGACTTTTTTTTTTTTATTACTAAAACACATTCAAATTCCAAGTCTGGCGGCTTGTATAAATTCTGACGATTTTTATTTTTATTCTTTCTTTGTCTTTTCCCTTTTGTCTCATGCGCTGGCCACCTCCTCTGTCTTGAGATTTATTTCAAACAATATAACTTCCTCCAGCGTGTTTTGACTTATATGCACCGTCCCACAATATCCCTCTTATTTGCAAGTATAGCGTTGGTTCTTCACTCATGCAGCTACCACTCGAGCAGCTACCGTGTCTGTTGTTGACTTCAGAGGAATTCGCCACATCACCAATTTGATTATTCAGCAACCTTCGAATTTTTTTAAAGGCGCGATTTCCTCTAAACAAGCACCTCCCGACAGGTCTCTATGGCGGTGATTCAACTTTTAAAATTTTGTCTTATCTGTGAGTGCTGCGAATTGTCTCTTATATGATTGCCCTTTTTTTTTTTTTTTTAAACAATATCTGGCGGAAGACAATAATATATCGGTGATTCGAGAAATTAAAAATTCCAAAAAATATTATTTTGCTGCTTGACGAAAGATTGGAAGCGGCACGTAAAAATGGCAGATGGCGTCAAATTAAAGGAGAGACTTGTTCTCCCTTTTAAAGATTAAGCCGAAACTGAAGTCGTCATCCTTTGCTATTCCTGTGTCTTGCGGCAACCACATGAAATCCTCTAAACACCGGATTGATTCTCGTAATCTTCAATGTCCACCTTCAGCATCCACGTCCTCCAGAATAAGAAACGTCGCTTGTTAATCCCGTCAGAAGACTTGACTGAGTTTGACGCTTGAACTGAGCCACCCGGTTAATAATCATGACAAGCTTCAGCCTTCACAGATGTTACTAACGATACAATACTTAATCTATCGCACCATACAAATACAATATGCTATTGTTTTTCGGCAACAGAAAGACTTTAAGATTGCTTCCGAAGATTCCCAAATGAATGGCGAGCTTTTATGATAACTTCTTGATCAATCCCAATATTCCGGAAATAAAAATCTGAAATTTCAAACCCTGGTAAATCTGACAATTTTCTTTCTGCTTATGAAATTTTTAACTTACCACACAGGATGGCAGGACTCAAGCTCTGATACCACTGTAGAAACCCCTGTTCTCCCTGATTTCTGAAAACTGACTGCTTGATTGTTTTTTTCTTGTTTTTGCGTTTTTTGAAAGAAAATACTGAATAAATTTATATAAAATAATGCAACACCGGAAATGATAAAATCTTTTGAAAATAATGATGCCAGACTATTTATTAATCTTCTGAAATGATTACAAATAAGATCCACTAACATGCAACTAAAAAGGCAACAGTATTTTGATGAAAACCTGATTATTGCAGCAAGCTGAAAGAAAACTCTGTGAACGTTCTGCGATAACTTCTGAATGAAGATATCCCTCTGAATGCAATAGATCAGCTGATATTTCACAGCCTCTGAACTGCAACACTGAAGATGGCTCGTTCTCCAATGCCTGTAGACAACTGAAACCCTCGGCTTCGTTCTCTGGAAGAAGACTTGATCAAAAATCCATTTCATAACATAATGAGCTCAAATCCCAATGAAACCCTTATATCTCCTCAAGAGTTCGAATTTTCTCAATTAGGTTTCATTTAAATAAATTCGAACTTTTCTTTTTAATTTTTCAATAGTTTTCGAAAGCACTTTTAATTATAAAATATAATTAAAAGTGGCCCCTTCAATGATGGGCGACCCCTTTAGCAAAAATCACTTAAGTTATAATGAAATATTATAACTTTATATTATAATGCTCCAGTAATTAATATTTAATTAATTTAATTAAATATTAATATCTCTCTCATTATTTATCCGATGCCCAATCCGTCTGAAGCTGACGAACTCTAAAGTGATCCCGGACGCTGCCAAACTCATACTGCTAAAAATAGCAGGGGTCCCACTCTGCCTGCCAGGAACTGCTAAAAATAGCAATTCTGAAAAAGGTCTCCGATCGAGCCCAAACGAAAGCCAATCGATCAAAACTACCAATCTGACGCTGAGCCAAGCTCCGAAACGACCCTCTAACCACTCTGTCAGCCTACGAGGGTCTCATGATAGGCCAATCTCACGATCTCTGATGCTCGCCAAAAATGGGGACATGACAGACAAACACAAAGCATTTTTCTTTGTTTATCCCCCTTTGACATCAATGGAAAAGGGATAGTTTCTAAACACCTCGTTGCTATTGATTTTCTCCCCCTTTGACATACCATGCAAAGTGAAAAAATTCATCCAAGAATTTGCAACCATCAAGTCGTTAGAAATTTGTAAAATCGTGCATGCCTAATTTTCCTTTTCTCTCATCTTCGAGGGATGAATAAAGTTTTTGTAAACTCCCCCTAGACTCATGCCCTATCACTAAGATTTAGTGATATGGCGTGGGAGAAACCACTTGCAATTGTTGCCTCAAGTATTCAAATTGCTCTTTGGAAAGAGGCTTAGTGAATATGTATACAACTTGTTCCTTGGTTGGCACATATGTCATGCTGACTTCTTGATCTACTACCTTTTCTCTTAAAATTTGATACTTGATTGAGATATTCTTGATCTTAGAATACATCACTAGATTTTTTGATATATTTATGGCACTTGTATTATCACAAAGAATAGAAATAGGTTCTTTGTATTCTACCTTGATATCTTTAAGTGTTTATTTCATCCACAACACTTGAGTACAACCTGCCATTGTTGTAAATTACTCTGCCTCAACAGTAGAAAGAGTAACTGATTCTTTCTTTTTGCTCAACCAAGAAACAAGTTTGGTTCCAAGAAATAATGCACCACCACTAGTGCTTCTTCTATCATCCACACTTCATGCCCAATCAGCATATGTATATGTTGTCAAAGTGAAATCTTCACCTTTGGGATACCATAGTCCATGGTCAATTGTGCTTTGGATATATCTTAAAATTATTTTTACTGCATTGACATGAGACTCTTTAGGAGCAGCTTGAAATATTGCAACCATGCACACTGCTTGCACGATATCAGGTCTTGATGCAATTAGGTACAAAAAGCTACCTAACATTGATCTACACATTGTCTGATTTGTATTTGGGGATTCATTTTTCTTGCTTACTTTACATCCAGTTATCATGGGGCTACCAACCGGATTTGCTATCTTCCATCCAAAAATTCTTGAGCATCTCCTTAGCATACTTAGTTTGAAATATGAATATACCTTCATCGGTTTGTGCTATCTATAGACCAAGAAAGAAAAAAAATTCTCCCAACTTAGACATCTCAAACTCAATTTGCATTTGAATAGAAAATTCTTTAGACATTATGTCATTGTTTCCACCCAAAATAATGTCATCTACATACACAACAACAATTAACATATAATCACCTTTAGATTTGAAGTACAAATTGCTATTTGCAAATCCCTTCTTGAATCCTTGTTGTTGTAGGTGTTGGTCTAATCTTGAATACCAAGCTCTAGGTGTCTATTTAGACTATATAGTGCTTTCTTCAATCTACAACCATAACCTTCTTCTGATAGTTGAAAACCTTAAGGTTCTTCTATGCAAACTTATTTTAGGTTCCCATTTAAGAAAGAAAAATTCGAATCAAGTTGATAGACTTTGAATCCTTTATGAGCAAAAAATGCTAGAAAAACATTCTTATGGATTTCAATCTAGCAACCAGTGCAAATGTTCTTCAAAATCTATACCTTCAACTTGCACACCAATCTAGCCTTATTTCTTACAATAGCTCCATCTTCGTTAAGCTTATTTCTAAAGACCCATTTAGTGCCTATCACATTCTTACTTGAGGGTCTTGAAACTAACTCCCAATTTTTTTTCTTTTCAATTTGGTTAGTTTATCTTGCATTGCTTTTATCCAGCTCTCATCCTTGTTGGATTCAACATAGAAGTTGGGCTCTATTTCGAATAATAGTGCAAAGTTTACTTGCTCATTGTTCTTTGCAACTCTCCTCCTTGTCTGAACTCCATCTTTGTTGCCAATAATCTAGTCTTCGAGATGATCCTTTTGAATATATCTTGCAGGTGCCTTTTCATTCTCTTCTTCAAACTCTTCATTAGCAACTTCTTCAAACTTTGATTCATCTTCATAGTTATCTTTGTCAAGTTCAACATGCTTCAATTCTTCATCAACCTTGGCATTGATACTCTCTACAATTTTGTGCAACCTTTTGTTGTAGCATTTGTAGGCTTTGCTTTGAGTGGGATATCGAAGGAACATTCCTTCATCACGTCTTGAGTCAAAGCTTCCTAAGTTGTCTTCTTCTCTCTTTATATAGCATTTGCTACCAAACACTTTGAAGTATTTAACAGATGTTGGTTTTCCAAACCACCATTCATAGGGTGTCTTCTTGTTGTTTACTCTTAGCTAAAATCTATTCAAAGTATATACTATTGTAAGTATTGTCTCTCTCCAATATACATCAGGTAACTTGGCCTCATTTAGCATTGTTTTGGCCATCTCTTTGACTATCTTGTTCTTTCTTTCAACCACTCCATTTTGTTGTGGATTCCTTGTTGTTGAATATTGCCTCTTGATTCTATGCTTCTCATAATATTATATGAATTCATTTGATGTGAATTCTCCACCTATGTCTGATATCAATCATTTGATCCTTCTACCAATCTCTTTCTCAACCATGGCTCTAAAAATTTTGAATCTTTCAAACACTTGAGACTTATTCTTCAAGATGGTTACCCATGTCATTCTTGAGTAATCATCAACTAGTAACATGAAGTACCTTTCTCCTTTCAATCATTTTGTCCTTGTGGGGCCACAAAGATCAGTATGCACTAAATCCAAAGGTTTTGTAGTTGAATACTCTTTTGTCTGAAATCTAACCCTTGTTTGTTTTCCTTGCCGACATTCCTTGCAAGTGGTGTTTGCAAGTTTGGTTATCTTAGGCATGTGTCTCACAAGTCCTTTTGAACTCACTTTTACAAGATTATCAAAATTTACATGGCCCATTCTCCTATGCCATAACCAACTCTCATCAATTTGTCCTATCATGCAACTTTGACCATTCGCCTCACAGAGATTGTAAATATTGCTTTCAGTTATTTTTTCCTTCTGCTATTAATCTTCCTGATCTCTTTATCTCATAGCTTTTTGCATTGAATGTGGCTTTCTATCCATTGTCACACATTTGGTTGACACTTAGAAGATTATGCTTTAATCCTTCAACATAAAGGACATCATGTGTAGGAAATTTTCCATTTATGTTTAGGGTTCCTTTACCACATATTTTCACAGCAGTGTCTCCCAAACTAATAGATCATTATTTGCATTTACCTAGTTTGATGAACTTGTTCTTATCACTAGTCATGTGCTTAGAGCAACCACTATCTATTACCCACAAATTTTACTTCTTGGCATGGAGTGCAGCTTGAGCAATCATGGATTGTGCAACCTTCTAACCTTTCTCTTTCCACACTTTCTTGGGTTTCTTTTCTGATTCATCTTTCTCTTTAGTACAGACTTGTGAACCTTTGTTCACTTTGGAGGGCATGCTTTTCTTCTTATCTTGTGCTTTTGGTCTTACAAAATTTGTTCTACATTGTTTTGCTATGTGACCAAAATTATTACAATTATAGCATATTTCATTTGTATCTAACAAATGAGCAAATGTTTTTTTACTAACAAAGTTTGTTCTCCTTTTAGGTACAACACAACATTCACTAGCCCTACAACCAAAATGATTACAAGTATAGCAGTAACCATTGAAATATGAGGAATACCTGGCCATAGAATTTATTTGTGTAGGATGAGGAGGTCTTCTTGTATTTTGCTTCTTCAAATTTCTCACCCTTGTAAAACCATCTGCATCAACTCCCTTTATGTTAAGCTTCTTCTTCAAGTCTTCAAGGACTGACTTATTAATTTTCTTATCTACTGCAGGCTTCTTTTCTCCATCAGGTTTCTTCTTATTAGCGGCATCTCTAGAGGCATCCTTCTTCGTTTTCTCATTCTTTGTCCCAAGATTTTCTTCTGCTTTGAATCTTTCATATAAACTTGTAAATGCACTGGTAGTAGGATTCTTTCCTTTCTCAAAACCCAGGCCAAACTTTTCTTTTGAAGGCTTTTGTGAGTTAATCAACTCTTCAAGACTTTTTTGAGGCTCATTTTAGCTTCGGACCTTTTTCTATTTGTTCTATAACCTTTTTCAATTCTTTTATCAAATCCAATATTTTTGTTTCCAACTCAATGCATTCATCAAATTTAGATTGTCATTTAGATTTGACTACATCTTTTATTCTTTTAGCTTCTTCAACTTGTGTTTTTAGGCCAACTATCATCTGATCAAATTCTTTAAGCCTTTTGGGCAAACTTTCAGTCTCTTTTTGTGCATGCTTCTTCTACTTTGAGTTCTCCTTTCTATGCCTTTCAATATCATCTAGAGCATGAATGAGTTCACCCTCTAGATCCACTTCTCCTTCATCATCAGAATCTTCAATTTCTTCTTTTTCTTCACCCTCAAAAGCTGATCCCAATGCCATGAATAGGGATTCATCTCCCTCAACCACAAAGGTACAATCATGGTCATCATCTGAGCTATCACTAACATCAAATGGATCACTTTCTTCTTGCGTGTATAGACTTTTCTTATTTTTAAAGAATTTCTTCTTCTTTGGGAAATAGGGTTTCTTCTTTTGACTATCATCTACTTGCTTCAAGTTATCCTTTTCTTTATAAGGGCATCTAACAACAAAATGTCCTATCTTACTGCAATTAAAACATTTAAAGGGTAACTTACCTTTGTACTTTCTAGAGCCTTTTCTTAATCTTTTGACAAAGTTAGCTTCTTCTTCATCAGTCTTCTCAAATTCAGATGTAGGTGCTTCTAACTTTTCCTTTTTGGCTGCTTTGAATGTTGCTTCTCTCTTGGAGTTATCATTGTCTCTTGTTCTCATCTCCTAGGAAATGAAGGTGTCATGCAACTCATCAACAGTAAGTTTGTCCAAATCTCTTGCTTCCTCTACTGCGGAAATTTTAGAGTCATACTTGGATGGCAGGGATCTTAGGACCTTTTTGACAATGACATATTCTTTCACCTCTTCTCCAAGGCCTCTGATTGCATTAACTATTTCATCAACCTTGAGGAGGTAGTTTGCAATTTTCTCTTCTTCATTCATCTTAAGGCTTTCAAACTTACCTTTGTATGTTTGTATCTTAGCTTGCTTTACCCTTTCATCACCTTCATAGATGCTCTTTAATTTGACCCAAATCTCATGGGTTGTTTGACAATGCATCACTTTCACAAACTCAAAGTTAGATAATCCACAAAGAATAGCATTATTTTCCTTGGCATTGTTCTCATGTGCTTTCTCATCAGCCTGGTTAGTGGGTGGTGTAGCAGGAATAACATATGCATTTACTATAGTCATCCATACATCAAACCCTAAAGATGATAAATGTGTTTGCATTTTGATGCTCCAAAAAGCATAGTTTGATCCATTAAAGAGAGGTGCTCTATTTGAGTAAGAACCTTCTTGACTAGCCATCTTGTGTTCACTATCCAAGATCTACCCAAACTGATTAAGCTTCTCAAAGGAACCAGAGCTCTAATAACAGTTGTTGGAATAACACTATCTATTGAGAGGGGGGTGAATTAGTTGATCAATTAAAACTTTTCTTGTAACCCTTGTTATGTAGATTAAGCAAAAATGCAGAGATCACGCACACCAATACTCATAACACTAGATATACGTGGAAAACCCAATATGGGAAAAACCACGATGAGAAATGTTGCTTCAGCCTCACAATAGAACCTCACTTATTACAATGTTTAAGGGCACCAACCATAAGGAGACACCAATCCCCTGATTTAAGAGCATCGACTCACCCACTCCTTAATCTAAGCACCAATCCAACTATCTGATGGCACCAACCAATTATAGTTACAATAAAAGTATGTGGAGCAACAACTCTAGTTACATATGATTCAAATGAATCCAATTCTATGTTACGGACTCAATCTGCAACTACTCAAATAACTCTCCTATCTTCACTCTTCTTCTAACACAGTATGTGCTCATTGAATGCATATGCACTGCTTCATTCTTCAACACACACCAACCTTATACATTGAATTATTTATCTTGGCATAAATCAATCTTAGGGTTTTTTATGCATTTGATGTCATTCATGCTTGATCAATCTCTTCCACATTTCATGATTGTGCATTAATGAAGTCATCCACTTTTTCCAATCAATCAACAAACATATCGTTGGAGTAGGTACAGCGATCAATTTCATTTTTTGTGCCACAATCAAATTCGCTTGATTGGAAGTTCCACCATTTTTCCACCTAGCCGTTGTCAAAACAAATCTTTAAATGTTGGTCATTGATCACGCCATGATCTGTCAATTAACATTTAAATGCCTTGAGTTACTTCAACCAATCATCAATCACCACGTGTCACTTGAGGACTTGTCATCTGCCATACTTGTCGGGGGTCAGGGATCGCTAATCACTCTTACCACTTACTTGCAATGCATTGTAGAGCTTAACAAGCAAGCTTGAACACCAATGTCTATTGCTTCTTATTCCTATTAGGTTTCAGCCATCAACCTTACCCTTTACCATTTTCCTTCCTACACTTCAATGCAAACCATCACATCAGACTCTGAACTCTAAAACACCATTACTTTGTTGGAAGTTGGGGTTCACCCTTATCGCTTACCACTTACCAACCTTTCGGTAAGGTGTAAGCATTTCTATCGAACTACAATGCCTGAATATATCCTTCGCAAGCTTTGCCAAACATAACCCTTTCAAGTGTCGGGGTTTGCTCTTGCTTCATACTGCTTACCTACCCTTGCAAGACTTAACCTTTTCGGGTGTCGGCCTTCAAGCTTTTCTCTTACTGCTTACCTGCCTTTTGGTAAGGCGTAAGCCAATCTTCCAATGTTTGACGTTCGACTCCTCAGACTGAACACATGCAAACTTCCTTTTCATTTGTGCAATTGGTATAAGGTATTACTGATGCCCGATGTCCGACTCCTTTCAAACTTTACACATTTTGTCTACATTTCTTTAAAGCATTTGATAAAAGGTACAACCGAAGCCCGATGTCTAATCACTTGCAATATATGGTAAGCCTCAAGCCTGAATTTTGAAGCCCGATTAGACTTGGCATAAAAGGACTAACTCTTTCCTTCTCTAGCAAGTGATATAAGGTATGTTCAAGGCCCGATGCACAAACTTTTGCAACTCTTCATGGCTTGCATTAATGATATCCTTTTGACATCAATCAACAATCTTCCCATCTAATATTACTCAGAACTCCTTTTGACATCAATGACAATCAAATTGCCAACAAGATCGTTCATATATAATGTCATATTTGGTCTCAAGAATATACCATGTTCTTGTGCATCAACACTATCAAAGATTTGGTCACTAAAAATATAACCCCTTGGACAATGCTTCAACATAAATTTAAGCTCTCTAAGTTAAACTCATCTATTACCTCTTGCTTGGTGAAAGGATTAGTGATGGAATCTTAGCACTGTTCTTGAAATTGGTACATCAAGATTACTTTTTAAAATTCTTTGCCTTTTTATTGATTCCCTCCAAGTTCGAGTGCCAATGGAATTTTATTCTATTCCCTAAACCTAGCTTTTTCAACTTAAAAGGATGTTGCAATCCAACCTAGAGCCTAAAATTGCTCACTTTCCTTTGGCATGTAAATTAACAAGGTTTGCCTTTAAGTGAACAATTTTTTCCACATGAACATTGCTCACCAAGATGCCCCACCTAAACTAAACTTGAGACCCTCAAGCATCATTTTGTAAGCTACCTGTTACCCCAAAATACTTGGAATAAAATCTACAAGTGTTTTTTGCCCTTTCATTTTGCGTCTTTTCCTTGTATAAATGATCTATTTGTGTATACAATCCCTTGGTCAACTTATACTACAGTTCTTGAATTTCTTTAGAGCTTTTGTTCTTTTTCAACTCTACAAATCAATAAATATTGCTATATTTAACGCAAAGGTTACTAGTGTTTTATTTTCTCTTAATGAAAAAATTTATGTCGTCACCTTTGCTTACTTTTAAATCCAAGCACAAGCCCAAAAAGTGGTCTTGGAAGTTGATCACTTCTAAGACCTAGTCAAACATTGGGATAGTGTCCCTTGCACCACGAGCAAAATTCCTCTCAATAACTCACCTCAAGGGCCACCACCACCCACTCCCAAATGAAGGAGTTGTTTGTGCTGGAATCTTTTCTCACTACCTCCTCGATAGTGGGGTTGGAGTTCGTCACACAAGAAAATTGTTCAATTGTCTACTAGACTTCAACTACTCAGGCTGGTGTGGATGTCACTTGTACATGGCGTTGCTTCCCAGTTGGGAAATGTTTATGCTTCGTCATCCAGTCCCTCCCTCCAGTGAACCCTTGACTGAGTTGTTCCTCACCATTGGGTGGCATTACATGCCTTGGGATTGGGCCCTGTTTGTGTTCCATTGGTTGAGGGGCTGCTAAATCCTCAATTTATGAAGCAAAAAAACATATAGAATATATAAAGCGCATGTATTGAGTGCCCGGGAATTGGGCTTCCTTTGTTTCCCATTGGCTTTGGGGCTGCTAAACACAGAAAATATGAAGCAAAAAAAACATGTAGTCCACACATTACATGCAGGGTTACCCGGGGACGCGTCCCCCCCCCCAAAATCCCTCGTTCCGGTTCCGGGGGTGTCCCGGGTACCAGGGGACGGCAAGGGGACGGGGGGGACCGTCCCCCTTTTTGGCCAAAACTCGAGAAACGTCCCGGGGATGGGGGGACGGCAGGGGGACGGCTGAGTCGTCCCTTGACTGTCCCGGGGACAGCCGGCCATCCCCCACGTTTTAAAGCACTTCAACATTAAAAAAAAAAAAAAGGCAAAAAGTTCTAAAAAAAGCGCCCTACCTACGTGGCATGTGTGGGCCCTACTAGTTTGCACTCTCTTATGAATGAAAGAAGGCCTCTAAAACTTCATTATTTTCATTTTGTTTGTGTAAGGAGCCAAGGGTTCGAGAAGAAAAAAATTGTAGCCATTGAAGGAGGAGCAGTTGTTTGAAGGAGGAGAGGAGGTTGAAATAGTGTTGTTGGGAGTGCAAATCCATAAAAAAGGTATGCATTTTCTTTCACTATTCTTATTTTTTCATTTTTTTGCAAAATATGAAGTATACATAGTCTGATTTTTTTTATTTTTTTCATTTTCAGTCAAAACTTGCATTCTAAAAACAAAAAACATGAGCAACAAGGAGGGTGGGTGTGATAGTGAAGTTGAAATGCAAGTTAGAAGGCAAACTAGAGAGCAAATAACCCCTACCCAACACCATCATTCATCAACCAATACCAAAGCTATGAAGGACTATGCAAAACACCCAATAGAAAAAAAAAAACCATTCCTTCAATTTGTGACAGCCATGGGTGAAAGACAAAAAAATTCAGGGGGGAGTAGGGTTTGGTTGTGCCATGTTTGTGAAAAGGAGTTTAGGGGCAGCTACACTAGAGTTAGGTCTCATTTTTTGGGTGAGGTGGGCCATGGAGTTAGAACATGTCCTACATTGATAGATGCACTATTTATAGAGTGCCAAACAATTCAAATGGAGTGTGATGGTGGGGTTCAAACTGGGTCTCCTTTCCCAAGTTCACAATCATCTATGCCTACTCCTACTCCTAGTCCTTCCACGGTTGGTAGTAGTGTTATCTTAAGAGGAAAGAGGAAGGTGATTGGGGTGATTGGTAGTGATAAGGCAACCTCAGTTGAGTCCATGTTTCAAAACCAAGCACAAGAAACCTCTGAATCCTCCATTGCCAAATTCTTTTTTGCCCATGCCATTCCATTTCATGTGGCTCATTCCTCTTATTTCAAACAAATGGTGAAAGACTTAGTCGTTGTTGGTCCTTCATTTGTACCCCCTAGAGATCATAAGCTACGCACCACCCTCCTAGACAAAGAGTACTCCAAAGTTAATGTGTTAATGGAGGAGATGAGGCAAACATGGATGAGGACGAGGTGCTCTATAGTGATGGATGGGTGGACTGATTGTAGACGTCGGCCACTCATCAATGTCATAGTCACATGCCCTGCTGATTCTTATTTTCTTAGAGTCGTAGATTGTTCAGGGAGACGTAAGGATGCTGACTTCCAATTTTCCATTTTGAGAGATGCCATAGAGGAGGTTGGGGCTACAAATGTGGTGCAGATGATCACCGATTCAGCACGTGTGCAAATCGGCTGGGTTGATGGTGGAGGTTACTTACAGGCACATATTTTGGACCCCATGTCGTGTTCATGCATTAAACAATGCATTGAAAGACATAGGGAAGATGGATTGGGTGAAGAAAATGGTGGCAGAAGCTAGAGAAATTCAGATGTTCATTTGCAACCACCACACCTCACTTGCTCTTTTCAGGACATTTTCAAAGGAGTTTCTCAAACTTGTTGATACAAGGTATGCCATTTACTTCATTTTGTTTCACTTTCAATTTGTATTCATAATCTGATTTTGTTTTAAATTTTTATTTTTTAATGAATCATTGAATTAATGAATGTAGATATGCCACATACTTCATCCTATTGGAGAGGATGGTTGAGGTGCATGAGCCTCTACAACTGATGATGGTCAATGCTGAGTGGACTAGATGGCCTAATGCAAGTTCTACTCAAGGAAAGAGCATCAAACAAAAGATCCTCGATGATGATTGGTGGGCCAATGTGAGGTAAGACATATTAGATGGCTGATTTTCATATTAAATTTCTGATTTTAATATTTTAATTTTATTGTCCAATGTTCCAACTTTTGAAGTTTCTAACATGTCAAATAACTTGTCAACTAATTATTTTGAACTTTTTGTTTGCATTTTGCAGATATATTCGCTCCTTTATCTCGCCCATTGTAGATGTCATTAGATATGCTGATACAGACTCTCCTAGTCTTGGAGAGATATATGAGACATTTGACACTATGCTTGGGAAGATCAGGCAAGTTATTTTGGCAAAGGACCCCACTTTGGATTTATATGAGCAACACATTAGGCCCATTGTGACGCGGAGGTGGAATACAATGAACACCCCGCTTCATATGGCTGTCTTTGCTCTAAATCCAAAATGGTATGCACCAAGGAATGGTAGGGTGCCTCCATGTGATGATGCTGAG
Organism: Sequoia sempervirens; assembly: GCA_007258455.2. Classification (NCBI taxonomy): domain Eukaryota; kingdom Viridiplantae; phylum Streptophyta; class Pinopsida; order Cupressales; family Cupressaceae; genus Sequoia; species Sequoia sempervirens. The sequence continues at coordinate 3,676 of VDFB02328184.1, read as the reverse complement.
GTTTTAGATGGGTTCACACGGGCCATTGAAAAGATTTATCTAGCCGAGCAAGCTTCACTACTTTGGTCACAATTTCTAGACTTTGTTAATCTTAATGGCCCAAACTTGAACAAACCACAGGCGAGGTTGGATAGAGCTATATTAGCTCAAGGGAACCCTATTGGATGGTGGACCTATCATGGGAGAGATACACCGCAGTTGAAGATACTTGCCACTCGCCTTCTTGCACGGGTTGCTAGTTCCTCTGCTGCAGAGAGGAATTGGTCCACGTATAGCTTTATCCACTCTGTCAAAAGGAATAGGCTTACCTCTAGACGAGTGGAGAAGCTAGTGGCCGTTCATAGTGCTCTTCAGCTTCAGGATCGACAGACTCCAGAGTATCGACAGACTCCAACTCTACGGTGGGATATTGATCCCGAGGACGCGGCTCAGGTAGATGAGGAGGAGACAGCTGAGGGCTTGGTTGGGGTCCCATTGGCTGAGGAGGAGCATTACGGTGGCAGTGACTCAAAGGATGACTCTGATTTTGATGCAGTTATGAGAGATGATTAGGGGCAGCAGTGCTCTTTGTTTATTTTGTAAATTTGTATTCATTATTGACATACAATATTGTATTTTTATTTTCATAGCAAACTAAAACTTTAAAACTATATGGCAGCAATGTAGCCTTCGGGCATTTTGATATAAGTTTATAAATTATAACTTGGAGGTTGTTTCATGATTCGTGTAAAACTGTAACTGTATGTTAATTTTGAATGCGTATTGACTCTATTGAGTATTGGCATAATGTTGAACACAAATGTTATATGTTAATGTTCTATAATGTGTATTATGCATGCCTTATTCATGTTATCTATTGAATATTTAAAATTTCCCTATATTTTTATATAGCCGTCCCCTGCCGTCCCTAATTTTGGCCTCAAAAATCGGAAACTTGGGGACTCATCCCGCCGTCCCCTGCCGTCCCCATCCCAGGAACTTGGGGTAACCTTGATTACATGCCCTGGGGTTAGAAATTTGTGTTCCATTGGCTGAGAGCTATTAAACCCCCAATTTACCAAGCAAGCAAAAACAAGATAGGTGAACTGGGTTTTCAGCATTGTTAAAGAGTCTCTGCTTCTTGTAATATTGATTTTGTTTCCCTTTCGCCAAAAAACAATTTATGCTAAACCCATAATTTGCCACCAAAACGCACCACCCGTCCAACACATCAATCCACGCACATGGCCAAATAAACGTGGAACAACTAATACATGGCATTATGTACTCGTGTATCTAAAAGTAGAGCAACTACAAAGGAAATGAAGTCATAACCATCTGCTATCACTGTAACAATACTTTTGCAGCTGTTCTCTAAGTGTAGCTTAGAAAAAGAACACATTTAAGTAAAAGCATGGACGTCTAAACATTGTGTATTTATAACAAAGGAAAGAAAAAAAGAGAAAATAGTTGTTTCCAATCCAGATGAAGAAAACATAGAAACAGATAGAACTAGTAAATTACAGTACCTGAAAACACGAGTTCAGGTTTTGGTCAAATATGTTTTTAAAGTTTTAATGCAACAAGATCTGTTAATAAACTTTCCCACCCTGCTTTTGTGGTCTCTATACGAAATCACATATAGCATCTACAAGTCATTGAGATAATGTTCCAAATACTCAAAAAATTCATTCCATATCACACAATGTTATGATGCTGTTCTGAATTCATTACAACATAAAACATAAAAGCCTATATTTCAATATATTGGCCTCCCCCGACGAAGAAAGGAGAATCCAATAGCTTGGTCAGTCGCCATAAGAGTTACTGAAGTTAAGTTACCAGCATTTACTTTATACTAGTGAAATGCTGCTTTCCCCTCCTGGTGGCTTTCTGACACCACCTAAACAATCTCTATTTTCTGCCTTCCCATCAGCAAATATATTACTTCCACTCATCTCTCTCAACTTCGCTCTACTTAGAGACTTCTCCGCAGAGTTTGGTGGAGGATCTCCATTGAAAATGTTGTTACCGGTCAATTCTGCAACCTTCTGGCCATGAATTTTTTTAATTGTCTTTGGTGTAGTCTCCTGACCAAATATAATTCTGCTATGACCTCCAGCAGGCTGCACATGAAGTCAAGTATAAGGGCAAAATGTGAAATATGATTTGGCATGGTCCAATAGATAAATCCTTGAAAAATGCAAACATTCATTTGCATCTCAAGAGAAAACATATGAGCGCTTACATTAGAAACCTTTACAGAAGTGCGGACATTTCGTTGTGCTGGTTCATTGCTTTCATTTGGTTCTTCCTTACGCTCCCTATTGCGATTTAGAGATCTAGGTAGCACCTCTGATGGGGGACCAAAAATGTCATGACCACTAAGTTCCTTTGATTTGGCCTCAGAGATCTGTCTCCTGACATGCATGTCAGAAGCTGTCTCCAGATTCCCACTGAGCTCTTTTTGTTTTGCCACTTCTGTTAAAGATGCTGGCTTCTTGGGTGAGACACTTTCATCAGAACCGAAAGATATTTGACTTATTATTCCTGCAGCTTGCTGCAAAACATTTGTACAAAGTAACTATTAAAAAACTCAAAGAGAACGCAGGTATATAGATGTCTTCACTTTTCCCAATTCTAATCTCAAAAAAATCTACAAAGGCAGAAAATGAAATAAACATTTTAGATAAATCAGATCAAGATTGTACCATCCCAATACCTGGTAATGTTTTAATGCAGCCTGGTCTGGGATAGACTTGTCATTCACAGAATTAGATTCATCATTTGGATTCTCGCTATTAAATATTCCACTCCCAGTCAGTTCTCTCCACTTTGAATTTGAGCATGGTCTTCTGAAAATATGCAATTAGCAACATACTTTAAGAGATACTGGGAATAGATATACTACATGATAATCAGAAATAAATTAAGATGTTCTTTAAACTGAATTCAGCCCTGATTGCCCCAATTTCTAAAAGGTAAATCAAAATTCAACCCAAATAGCTTTCAAGAAGTTTCAAAGTAACATGATCTAGCAGTGCTAAACAATAACTAGCAATTAAAATGCTTAAAATGCCAAATAAATACATCCAACATTATAGAAAAATTTAAAATATTAATTTGTATACTGCACATGTTTATTTGCTTCTCCAGGACAACATAATGCAGCAAACCAAAAAGGCAGTTGAAAATATAAGAATTTTGTGCAGAAGAGATGGATATTCATCCTTACAAAATATAATTAAATTTGCATCCTGAAACATTTTCTCAAGCAAAATGAAATTGGTACCCTATTGAAAATAAGATGAACACAAAGGAGAGATTAGTTAGCTTATGCACAAATTACAAAGCCAAAATGCTTGAAACATAAGGTTTAGATGTGGCACCGTTTCCAACAAGCTACAGGAAGCTTGGACTGCTCATTTAGTATGAATTATTAGCAATGAATCACAATGCTAGTATTGCAAAGCAACGTGAAAGCATGTTGAGATTTTACATTCTTGCATTTATTAAAATACATGTTCTGTATGTCCTACAACAGTTTAAGGTGCAAGATATTGTTATAATTAGCAGAATTGCACTGCTACCACAACAAAACCTCTTAATCTTGGGTAATATTTTTTATGCTTATTCAACACAATGCTTCCATATGTACTGAGAGAGAAATTAGTTTTTTCTTTCTACTTTAAGAGCA
>VDFB02328182.1:0-27042 GCA_007258455.2 Sequoia sempervirens | reverse complement strand
ACACCATGAAATATCCTGCGATTCTGCTCAAGCCAGGTCTACCAAAGAAGAAAAGTAGGACCAACATACCAAACATTATGTAAGAAGGAAGCCATCGATGGAGGTCTTCCCAAGCTATCCCAGAACTCCACCAAAGAAGAAGCATGGACACAAGGTTGCTTCCAAACCCCCCACCACCAATGCCAAAGTTGGACAACAAAGGGGCATCAGAAAAAAAATTGTGAGGAATCCTCCTCTTTCCCACAAAGAACGCAAGTTGAAGGCCCTTGAAAGCCATGCTTACGGATATTATCCCAGGTCAAGCACCTATTCCATGCCAAAGTCCAGACAAAGCAATTACATTTTGGCCGTGATAACTATTCCAAACGCTTCCACCAGTGAACTCCACCCCTAGCTAGCGGCGACACTGATAACCACAAGCAACCGTGTATATCCCCTTAGGATTGTGTATCCACGCAAGAATATCCTCTTCCAGAAGGGAGCTGCAACGCCTACTGCAAAGAATTGTATTAAGTTCAGCACTATTGTCCTCCATCCCCATAACGGGCCACTTAGTGGGATCCTTCCAACAAGCCCTCTCTAGCTGACCATTAAAAGATAAGGATTTCAAGTCACTTACCCAGGACCAACCAGCCTCAATAAATCTCTAACTCAAGGGAAGCAAGTGATGAAATTGAGAGATAAGAGGAGGGAAGCCATCCCAAGAGTCCGACCAAAAAAGAGCTTCAGAACCCCTTCTGCATATCCAAAATAAACCATCCTTAATGAGTTTTTCACCCTTCTAGAGAGTGCTCCAAATCACTGAGCCTTTTCCCCCAAGAGGATACCTAGGGATATCATGTCGAGGGATACCAAGAAGATACTTATGAGAAAGTAGCCTAGCCCATAACTGATCATGTTCCATGCACCACCTCCAGAATAGCTTAGCAGCCACTGCCCCTCCAAACAAAGTTGATTGGCGAAGACCCAAACCACCATACTACTTTGGACTACACACGTCCTCCCACCTGACCAAGCTCCACTTGGAGGATGACAGGCAACCAGCCCATAAAAACTGCCTCTTAAGGGAATCCAACTCCCTAAGAAATCCCACCGGAGCCACTTGAAGCATGCACTTGTAAATAGGGAGAGCCTGCACAACAGACTTAAGAAGCCGAACTCGCCCAACAAAAGACAACCATCTATGTGTCCAGTGATTGACCTTCGCTCGAAACTTATCAATAACACTCTGCCAATAACCTTTGGGAAGGTGACCAATAGAAATTGGAATACCCAAATAATTAACAGGGAGAGCCCCTATCTGAAACATCAAAATATTAGCAATTCTTCTCTGAATGGGTCCCGACGTATTGAAGAAGAAGATGGAGGATTTATCCTCATTAATCATTTTCCCTGAAGCCGTCAAGTAAACATCCAACACCTGCCTCAAAGAAGTAGCCTCCCTGATAGTAGCCATTCCCATCAAAGCCATATCATCAACAAACTGTAAGTGAGACTGCAAAGGAAAATCTCCACCCCATCACCAACCCTGAATGGAACCTAACTCAACATTTCTTTTCAACAACCACCCAAGACCTTCCGCAAGAAGAAGAAATAAGTACGGGGAAAGGGGATCCCCTTGATGTAGACCCCTAGAAGCTCCAAAAAGCTTAGAATGATCTCCATTTATCAACACCGAGAAGGATACTGATGAAACACAACTCATGACCCATTGGATCCATTCTTCACAAAATCCAAAAGCAACTAGGATTTTCTACAAGAAAGACCATCTAACCCTGTCATAGGCCTTAGCCATATCCAACTTAATGAACATTGCCTTCTCCTATGAACTAGCCATGGAATGAATGGTCTCAGTAGCAATAACAACCCCATCCAAGATCTGTCGACCCGCAACAAATCCAGTTTGTTCCTCTGAAATCACCCCATTAAGCCACTTCTTCAATCGCTCTGCCATTAATTTTGAAATAATTTTATAAGCCACATTGAAAAGGGAGATAGGTCGAAACTGAGTTAACCTATCTGCCCCTTCACACTTGGGAATGAGGGCAATGAAGGTGGCATTAAGAGCTTGCAACATCTACTTGTTTCTTTGGGATTCTTGAACAACCTCCAAAATATCCAACTTTATGATATCCCAGAATTCTTGGAAAAACTCTATTGGGAAACCATCAGGTCTGGGGGCTTTCCCTTTCTTAATCTAAAACACAATCTCCTCAAGCTCCTCTAGAGAAATCTCTCTCATCAAATAAATATTCACCTCTCTGGGAGACCAGGTGGGAATAAGGAACTTTTTGTTCATCTTCTCTAAGCCAGGGTATAGCAAAATCTGTGAAGCCTCATCAAAATTTCCTAAAATAAAACAAATTCATTAACCAAGATAGAAATGGAGTTACCAGCTGCCTCCTAGCCCTCACAAAATTAAAGAAAAGGAAACTTTGTCATCACAGGAAGCCAAGCCAACTTTCAAGCCTTCTACTTCCAATCTCTCCCACATAATTCACATTTTCTCCACCATCTTTCGAAGTCATAGCCTCCTTTTTTAAGAACCTCTCCGGACACCCCATTCTCACAAATCAAATGTGTAATACTATTCAGCGCTTCTTGAGTGGCAACCTTTCCATGAAAAATATTACCAAAACATCTCTTGTTCCATCTTTTAAGTTGATACTTGACAAACTGAAGAAGCTTGAAAAAAGTATACATTGTTGTACCAAAGGCGGGTCTACCTATCCTCCACCACACATTCACCTAGTCATAGAGAGAAGAGTCCTGCAGCCACATAAGTTGGAACTTGAAAGAGGGATTTCAAGGCACCTGAGCAAAGATGATATTAAGCTTGATAGGCCAGTGGTTCGAACCCCTCCAATCCAAAATCTCAGAGGAGGTAGACCATAAGTCTCCAACCCAAAAATAGGAGACCAGGAACCGATCCAACCTCTCAGCAACACAGTCCTCTCCCATCCTCCTATTATTCCAAGTGAAATGACCATTACTGGGTTGAACATCAATAAGATTTAAATCCGAATTGCAATCCCTGAGAAGCATCGCGGAAGGCTCCAACCTAGCAACTCCACCCCTTTTCTCGGACAGCTCCATGATAGCATTGAAATCCCCTGCCAAGATGCATGGATGGAAAGGCACCAAGCTGCGAACAAAACGAAGGTGAGACCATAAAAGCTGCTTGCCCTGAAACTCAACAGGTGCATACACAATAGAGAGGAGAATACACTCTCCTGTCACAAAGCAAGAGGCCACCAAGGATATAGAAGATCTAGAAGACATCCACCAAAGAGGACTAACCCTCCGAGGGTTCCATAGACAAGCTAACCCCCCAGAAGCACCATGAGCACCAATACACTGACACTCACCAAAATTCCACAACTTTGGTACCATCTTCAACATACTCTCCATAGATAATTTAGTCTCCTGAAGAAAAAAAACATCCAAAGAATGATTCCTAACCAACTCACGAACAACTTTTTGCCGAGGGCCACTATTCAAGCCCCTTACATTCCATTATAAAACAATCATTTCTAGGGACACGAGAAATTTGAATCCAGGGTCTTGACTGCCCTTGACTCCACCAGAGTTTCCCCAATTGACTTAATCTTTTCAGTATCCTTTTAACTACCCAACTTGGAACTCTTTTCGCCAGCCCCTTTCTTTGGTTCCTTTTGTAGAATACCCATGCGAGGAGATGGCAAGGAGCCCTTACTAGCTTCCACCCCAGCCTTTACAGGTATAGAAGAACCATTTTCCCTGCTCTTTAGAGTTCCAATAGAAGGATCCTGCACAACCTGATCAATCAACTGATGATCCGTGTCCATCTGCCCAACATTCATATCTTGCATAACCTGCATAGCCTCTAAGGAAGGCCCATCCTTTCCTATACCCAAGGTTCTCTGATCTAGATTCACCAATCCTAGGTTCATTTCCTGATGGGTGAGATCATCGAGGACCTCAAACCTGTTAAAAGTGTCATCATCCTGCCTATCCCCCAGGGACCTCTTCTTCCCACAGTTCCTATTCCAAACTTTAACAGGGATAAATCCATCCTCACCAGTGCCCTCACCTAGAATAGGCTCCTTCCCCTTATCAACCCTAGGCGGATTGCGAGGAGGTTGAGAGGACTGGGACACCGCTGGCTTAGCCCTAGGGCACCTACGCTGCAAGTGTCCATATTCATGACAAAATCAACACTGAAAAGGAAGAGTTTCATAGTCCAACTGTTGCACCCATGTATATGATCTTGCACTCACTTCCACAGAATCTGGCAATGGCTTGCTTAAATCAATTTCCACACAAATACGGGCAAAAGTCATTACCTTTTTAAATTGCGTCTGCTATGAAGATCCAATAGGTTTACCAAGCATTGCAGCTACCAAATGCAGCACATCCTCATGCCAACATTCAACTAGGAACCATGGTAATCGAACCCAAATTGGGACCCTATTCAGGAGCTCCTCAGTCGGATTGAATCCTGCATGCCATGGCTTTATAAACAAGCCTACTTGGTTATAAAAATAAGGACCTCCCTCAAAAATACTATTCTGATCCTTCATGCAATCAAAGGAGACCATGAAGTAATTATTCGCTAGAAGCCTAATTTCCATCTCTCCCTCCGGCAACCAGGTCCTCTGAGCCCAAGACTCCAAAAACTGCAGTGAGACTTTCAAACCCATAAACTTGCAATAAAAAGAATGCTTCGAATAATACTTAATATCATCAGCCAACATCTCCATCGGGATAACCAGTTTCTGTCTCTCTTTACATCTTTCCAAACATCCATTAATCTTCGTGATCTTAGGGCCCCTAGATGACCCAGAAACATTCATCTCCTGATCCGGCACAAATAAATTATTGTCGAAAACCTTCGCCTTGCATCCACTTGATTTTTGATCAAAGGCTAAATGAAAATCCATCATAGGTCTAACCTTAGATGATTCCCCTTAGGACATACACATCCAAAACAAGACTTAGCTTGGGCATACAAGCCCGGGATGCAAGGCAAGAACGCCACCACTTGCACAAGGGGTTAGAAACAAACCCAGAGGCTCACCTACAACCCGCAAAGGACAATAGATTAAACTTTTAAATGAGTAGCCTCATCACAGTCGGACAACACACAACAGGAGACAAGCGACTTCACACCAAACCCTTCACACTTCACCTAGTGATTTTTAGCCCCTGAGCCTTACCAGCTTCGTGAGCATTCCCTTGATCTAGGGCACACGAACCTCACACTTTCTGAGTGAACCACCCGGTCCATGCCACATCGACAAACACAAAATGCCTCCACCATGCACAAAGGCAACACAAGCGAAAGGAAGAAAGATCATCAGATTCACCCAAAATCTGAAAAGAATCCCCACGGCTTTTTGACCAAATAAAACACAAGGGCTTGAGATAAATAATGTTCTTAATAGCTGCTACAACAATTAATGGGATTTCATGTTATATTTTAATTACACACTTTACTTTGAGATACATGAAAATAATCCTAGAATTTGATCAATCCAAAGAATAAGGAATAATTAGATGATAAATCATCACTAAGGCATCTTTAGATCATAGACAAAGATGATATACTTGTATTCATATTTATTAAAAAACAACAACGTGCAAAGATTGAGATATAAGTATAAAGTTATCATTCATCCTTTATACCATCTAATTTTAATTGGGAATTTAATTAGAAGGCTATAAGATAAATTTAATTGATGATAAAAGATAGAAAAATATTTTCTTTTGACAAGGTCATTGTTTGTCAACATACTAATATTTTTTATTTGTAATCTTTTTATGTAAGTGAAAAATATCTTTTTGCGACTTAGTCATTCACAAGGAAACAAATATCCATTATAATTTGATTAAGACATCAAAACTTAAGGAGATTTATTATTAAAAAAAACTCAAGATATAGGATGTTGTCTTGGGATATGAGCACTTTTCCTCTTTAATTAATAAAGTTTAAATCTAGGATTATTTATGAGAAATATCTCCTTGGGAGAAAATATAATAGATGAATGATATATGAAACCTAAAATAAAGGGAAAAGTGGAACCAAATTGATATCTAGGAGGCCAACTTTAAATTGAAATAAATTGTTTAATGAGAGAACCACTTAAATCTTATCAAAGTAACGAGTCTTTGTACAAACTCACTTAATGTAATTTTTAGCTCATAGCTAATATATGCATTATTCAATTATGAAAATAATCCAAATAAAAGTGAGGACCAAACATCCTATCTTTAATAATCGACTCAATTTATAATAAGCAAGTCATCTATCAAAACAAGCTACCGTTTTTGTAAGAATGAACGTTATATTTGACTCAAGTTTTCAAGAAAGGGGGATATGGTACTACTAAACATAATGCGAATTGAATGTAATGAAACCAACAATTGAGATATATACTAAGCAAAAAAAAATCCAATTCCAAAATTTGATCCAATAGAAATACCTCAATTGTACATCACTCTAAGTTAGCCAATATTGAATTTTTTAAGATGCAAACAAAAACTTTCCATGATTTTAAGTGATGTTTAAAGATTAATTTTACATTTGAACAACAAATTTGAATATACCAAACATGATAATTTGTCCCCACAAGTAGGTTAATTTCTCCAATTTCTCCAAAAAGAGTAAAGAATGAAATAATTGAAGATAGCAAGGCACAATAATTAAAGGTTGATGTGAACATGCATATAAAATTCCCTTGATCCTCTATCACTCACTCTCCACCTATGTGGCCAAATTATTTTGAAGCATTCCAAATAGATTGTTTTATTAATATAGGTGGCGATATTCCATTTCTATGCTCATCACACAGTGTAAAAATCATATCACCTAGAAGATCAAAATATGTTTGAAGTTATTCTTGTGAAAGAAACCACATTGAGAGTTACAAAATACCTCAACATACCTTTGAGTAATTCCAAATTAGTTCAAGACTTCATAAATGATTCACAAATTATGAATGCCTCTGACTAACATCTAGTTATCAATATGTTTGAGGTATGACTTGCATTCTTTCCATTTCTCAATCCCTACCTATAAAATAAGGAAGTAATATAGTTTGTCCTTGCTCACTTCAAGAAATGGAAAATGTTTATGTTGGATTGGTCCCAAGCATCTCAACAACCCATTTCTTGAGCCTAGTCAAGCACGATTAGTCGATCTCTTTCTATAGAGAGAGATTCGAGTAGTATCAATACAAATTGAGTTGATTTAATGTCCATTACATACATAATAATAACTCTATTCCTCACAAAGATAAGCAAGCAACCTGTTGAGAATCACCATGATTGGATTTGGGAAACGTATAGAAGGAGAATGTGTTATCTAGTATCTAGTCATCTTTGGGGCTATGGTTTAGATTTCAATGGAGACTTGAATTCTAAGGTGTAATTGCAGTCAATGCTCCCACCGACTCTTTCCTTATCTCTGTCAATTTTTAGCCAATGCAAGTCTTGACACAACTGAAAATTTCCTTCTCCTCATCATTTGTTCTTGAACAAGGAATAAAAGTACGCCCATATTTTATAGACTCATAGTGTTGGACTCCATAGTTTAGTGTTCATATTCATGCATCATAGCTATAACATGCTAGGAGGAGAAAGGACCATCATGATTTTTCATCACACCCTTATGACGAGGATATAGCTTTTAAAAGTAATAATAGATATATAGTTAATAAGATTGATTAATAGAATTTATTATAGTTTAAAATAATTTGATTATATATATATATATATAATAGTTATATTCTAATCAAATTTGATAATATAAATTTTGAATTGTTGAAAGGAGATTGACAATATATCAATAGATATTTAAGAATAAGTAGAAAAATGAACGTACACTTCATCTTGCAACTTAACATCAAACAAGGTGAACCTATTGATTACTCTATATTATGAGCTTACATCTATCTTTGTTGTGAGTTTTGTGGTAGTTAAATACAAAAAGCTTGACAAAATATTTTAGTAAGAGAAGAAGTCATTTGAGGGAATTTCACGAGTATGTTAGGAAAGAGGATTAGTATGAAAATTCTCTCAAATATCATCTACAAAAAATGATAAACATTTCCTAATTTTTTTTGATGAATTGATTTTAAAACAATAGAAAAAGCACACCAAATGTATTTTGCATAATTAGCCTTGCACATGTGTTGATTAAGCATAAAAAAGTTTTTCAACAAATTCTATATGTCTTCTAGTAGAACCTATAAAAATGATTAGTATAACCTAACCAACTTTAATACCATGTTAGAAATTAGGATCTTAGGATACTAATCATAATAAACAAAATATAAAATAAATAAAAAGAGAATAATACAAGCATAGATTTACACATTACATAAGATATACATGGGGAAAACCCCTTTAGGTAAAAAATTCCATAAAACATTATTTTATTAAAACACTTACAAAATTAGTCTATTAAAAATAGATTGAATATGGGGACACTCCTCTACATACTTTCAGATGACCAATAAACCTTATGTGCATGGTGATATAATTCACTATAAATCTCCAAATTCGCACCTTCTCAATGAGAGGGAGCCTCCTTAAATATATGAGAAGGGATGGAAAAATATTTGAAGGGGTATTAGTCATACCTACTCAAAACCATCATCATAAACAATCAATAATCTAATAGTTATTAGACTAAAATTATTTTAAATGGGATATGTTTGATAAATTATATAATATATATATATATCTTAACTCTTGTATGACTTATTGATCTTCAAGGCTAGAGCTTTAAAGTGGTTTCCTTTAGGAAAAGTAAAATAAATAGGGGTTACTACAATTAAAGATCCAACACACCCTAACAATGATTTTTTATTCATTTAAGTGTCTTCATTAGCTTATTGGATTTTATCTAACACAACTCCCATATATGAAAGAGCACTAGAATTTTATAGCTTGAAGGTTCCTTAGCTCCTCCTAGGATAGAACTAGTATTGTGTAAATTGGAATAATGTTTATCCTCATTTCTCTTTGGAACTTCCTTCAATTCTCTAGCTCTTCCTCCCTATCATCATATGATTCCCTCAACTTCTACTTAGACATTTTTATTGGCATATGTTTGGGCACAAGAATTTCTTTAGAGTGTTAGAATGGAATAACCTGTCTTGACTATGACTATTTTTTCTCTCTAATTTCGTTACACCTTAACACATAATCCTAATTAACTAAGCAACTTTAAATTATGATATCAAGCATTTATATAATGTAATAATTTATTCCAGTTTAGAAGTGATAGATTTATACCCTTATCAAATCATGAAAATGACAACAACTACTTACCAAAAACTTACATTCTTAAATTAAACAAGGTTATCTCTCTATATCATGACATATCCATAGATCAAAACTTATTCTTAGCAAACCAAATCTTTGGCCTTACCCACATAACTCATTGATGGAATTAGAAGCTTTGTATTTCACACACATCTAGGTTTACACCATATACCACCAAATTACCATTAATCCACATTTTTTGTTTAGATTGCAGGAATCGGTTGGGTACCCACCCCCCTATAAATTGCAGTGTGCCTAGAAAACATTTTTCACGTGATCAATGGCGCTGACACGACACGCCCTCCAGTACCATGGGGATAGGGGGGAGATTAAACCTCGTGATCTCTTGCCTGCAACAGGACCATTAATCCACATTATCAAAATGTTAACTAGTTTATTTAATCATTGAAGAATACAAACACAAACTCTATGTTTTATATAAGTTATTATTTACCATGGCTTCATACAATGCTAGTTATAGTGAAAACTCATTTCCAAACTCATAGCATGATAGTTTACAAATGTTAAGGATGTTAGTTAATGGAAATCAATCCACATCGATCCATCGTTCCTTCAAAATATATCTTCATACTTAAAGGTATCTTATTAGGACATGCTTATAACATCTCAATATGCTTTATCTCTTAGTTTTATATTTAACCCCTATAAAAAATCCATATCGATGGTTAGCCCATTCCAACCATATGGCTACACAAATAAGTATTAAAGTAGCTACAAATTTGCTATATATGAGCATGCAATCTATCACATAAAATAATAGTAGCAAGCAATCACTCAAAAATCTTGATCATATAAATTTTTACTTTCACGTTCTTCAATTTTACTACCCATCCCTTGTTCACTCCCACTCAATTTTCATACCATATTTATTATTTATGTATATTGTATCACCTCTTTAATTATTTTCTCACTTTACTTACTACTTTACTATTTACTTTTCCTTGTATCTAAATAACCATTATTCATTTTTATATTACTTATTTATTTTCTTAAATATTACCTCATTATATTAATATTTATAATCCATTTTTTTCTCATAACTTATAAATTTAATTTAACTTATACTACAAATTTTTATTTCATACTCTAAGTTAACTATTCATTTCCTTTAAACTATGTCGTGTATATACTTTATTTTTGTTTACATATCAACACCAATTTACACTTTATATTATAATTTAGATCATATATAGTTCATAAGATACTATCCTTACAATTTTAATTTCCCCAGTTTGTCCTTCACCACCATGTTCGTGTAAGAATAATAACGTTTACACCCTTACACCTTTCATACAAAAAAATTTCAGCCTACGAATATTTAAATTTACCTCTATACAATCATGACAATTTGATAGTTTGTTTAATCCTTGAAATTTACCAAAATATTGCACTAATATGAATAAATCATATATGTTCTAGACACAGATAAGAATGAAGTAATAAAAAAGAGCATTTTTATTGTACTAAAGGATAATTTGACAAAAAAAATTCTACACAAAAGCTACGAGTATATAAATTATATAGTGTTAAATAATTTGATTCTACAATTTCAATCAACACCTCAAAGATAGTAACACACTCAATATCAATTTTCTAAGATCGGTCTCAAAGGATCATAGAGGACATAGAAATGCTAACAATGACTTGTTGTAAGGCCCCTCCTTATGTGCAACTATTCCAACTCCATTTTATTTAAGTTTGTTCTATTATTGCTATTTAGCTAGATTAAAATTGATGAATTGTGGTCACATTGGTGAATTTGGTGGGTTGCTCTCTCTCTTTCTTACTCTCTATTTTTGTTACATCCTATCCCTGAATTGCTATTTACTTTTCACTTTAATTTGAAATGTAGTGTGAATTTATGTGACTATGATGATTGACAAGATGAATGTTTAGATGAAATATATGTAAATGCAATGGTTTCATGTATTGAATAGAAATAAAGATGTATATGCAATGAAATGGATGCAATAATAATGAAATGGCTAACTACTTGTTTTGGTTGCCCAAGTGGATAACGAGTTTGGAATTCGTGCCTCCAGTGGATGAGAGAGAGTATCACCTAAGAGAAGGAAATGATTCAGAGTTGAATAGTAAATCCATTTGAGTTTGTTGAAATGTGCTTAGGTTGGGTTTGGAAGTTATTGTAACTAAGTAAGTTGTTCTTGAGATGTCTTTCACTTATTTGAACCTAAGTCAAGTCAAGGTAGTTTCCTTGTAGAAGGATTTAGGGTTTTGGTGTTTTCTTTTAACATAGTATATATATATATATATATACATATATATAATATTTATATATAATATTTATATATAGTTGATATAAATGTCAGAGTGAATTTAGTATTGATAATATTCAACTATGGAATGATAGTGTGTATAACTTTGTATGCATGTATGCTCCATGGTTATTTGTTTTGATCATTTAAATTGTATATATATACACGTACGAGTGAATGAGCATGTATATAGTGAATGAACATGTATACATACATATATGGTATACATAGATATATATTTATATGTACGAGTGAATGAGCATGTATATACATGACTCGATTGTAGTTAATAGTTAGTGCACATATATACTCATTTCGTATATATATATGAAATTGTAATGTAAGTAAATATCAATTATTTTATTATTCAATGAGACAATTAAAATTATTTAAATTGACAAGTTATAAGACTTAAAAATCTAAGTTAATAGACCATTAAAAGGGGCCACATAATATTGATGATTTAAAGCATAATTAAAATGCAAATATTTGGCAATATGGTTAGCCACGAATTGGCTACAATTAAAGCTTATTTGATGCTTGAAACAACCCTGCCAATTCTGCATGTAAATAGAGTTTTCTAATGACCATAAAGGGGCATAAGACTTGGTACTTTGTTACATTTGATAACCATTTAAATCTGCTGTTAAATAGTAGCATGTACAGGAATAAAACAAGCCTCACGTGCCTTTAAAATGCAGGAAAATATGCTATTAATAAGGGAGCTTAAACAACCATAAAGTGGTGCCATATATTCAACTTATTAAGCATAAGAAATAGCTTTGAAAAAATCAAAAAATAAAGTGGATTTTGGTAACAAACTAAAGTCATTTATGAAGAAGGTTTCAACGCCTATTTTGGGGGTACTTTGGTCGATCCATTTATGCTATATTCAGCCACTTAGTGGCCAAGAAATGCTATTTAATAGACTCTAAATGAGTCGATTGGAGGTAGTTTTCCAGCGTGGGTTCTGGAGTAGGTTTTAGAAGTTTAATATTTACTTCTTTTTACAATTATTTCAACGTAG
Organism: Sequoia sempervirens; assembly: GCA_007258455.2. NCBI lineage: Eukaryota > Viridiplantae > Streptophyta > Pinopsida > Cupressales > Cupressaceae > Sequoia > Sequoia sempervirens. The sequence continues at coordinate 14,406 of VDFB02328182.1, read as the reverse complement.
TGAAAGTGTCATTAAGTCACCTCAATTTGCTTATTAAGTGTTCTCAAACTGCTTGCATTATGGTTAGTTAATGGAGTTTGTTGAATCTCCTCTTATAAATATAAGAGTTTGCATATTGTAGATGAGTTGGTTGTCAAGAAAGAAGAAGCATAGAGATTTTGTTATTCTCAAGTTTGCTAAGTCCGTATTCTGTTTTAGTTTAAGTTTGTGGACAGTGATAATAGAGGTTTGCAGATTGTTCTTGAAGCAAGAAACAAGCTGAGCAGATAAGGGAGTTTAGAGTTTGGAAGCTAGAGTATTCAAGGGACAGTTGGTAGCATTTCCAATAGAGAAAACAAGCATGTTCACACATTTCTGAATCATTTCTATTCTTTTTTTCTTGAAGGTGAAAAGAAAAAGTAACAATGAATGACTTGTGAGTGAGTTTGTTATGTTCAAAAATAAAGGATGAATGTTAATAATTTGTTAATGATTAGGATTGAAACTATGTACAGTATGGTATTGTTATGTATTATGAATGCCATATAAAAGTGTATGAGATGAAAATCAGAAATATGGATTATAGTTTGTAATAAAAGTACTTTATAATGTCTATCTCCAAGAATGCATGGTTGAAGGTTTTAGTGTGTTATATTACTTGTAAGCAGCCATGCGGAGTTTGGAGCACGAGATGTCTGATGCTCATTAATTGGTTATTCATATACCAATAAAACCCACTAACTTAGTGATGGTTTTGATCCCAATCTTATGACTGGTTTTCTTTGGGAGTTTTAATTCTTGTTTAAAAGGGGAAGTAATCCCTTTAGTTGATTCAAACTATGTTGCTTTTTGGTATGTGCATGACATGATGTCAAATTGTTGCATGAACATGTGTAGGTCAAGAAGATGGTGTAAGATTCATCTCTAAATGAATAGTTAACCTAAGAATAGGTAAATGGCAGACCATATGGGTTTGCATGGACTTGTGTAAAAGACGCTTGCCTAGACTTAGATGTTTCTAGTATCGTAACATGGGAGAATTACAATATTTATGATGTTAAAACTATTCTATTATAGGACCACTTTAGTAGGTATGGTTACTAAGTACAAACCTCATGACCGTAGAGTCATAGGTCTACATTTTGGTCAATCCTTAGGTTAGATAAGTCTCCAAGTTGAGTAGGGTGAGTGGAAAAATGACTTCGCTTCAAGTAAGTAGCGATTGTATTTAATACAAATAACTTTCACTAAAGTGGGTGCATTTGTCACTGCATGCACTTGTCGGTCCACTGTGTATCGGATGCTTAACACAATTAGAGTTGTCTTTCATAAATGGAAGGTCTCCATAGTCGATAGATGATATTGGTTAAGTAGGGCACAACACCAAAGCTCAGATGGCTATTATTAGGGGGTTCTTAACCATTCCCTTCATTGAAGGGCAGGGCTATTTCTAGTAGGAAGGTGTGCGGAGGACTGCTTAAGTCCGTGGTTGGAGGTAAAGAACTTGGGTGATGCTCTCCCTCTTGCAGCTGACTTGCCAAGTCTTGGGAGATAAAAGAAAGAAATAAAGAAAGAAAGAAAGAAATTATCCAGATATGGATCTCTCACCCTGTTCCTTATTTGATTTGATGTATAAATATATTTGAAATTGATTATGTGGTAAATGATGAAGAAGGAAAGTGATTTTGTACTTTCTAGTTTGATTTATTGAAATGGAACTAATATGCTTCGCTCATGTTTTCAATTATGCAAATCTATCTTTCCTTTATTGAAGAAATTTTTATTTACTAATTTTAAGGAATAGTTACTTTTTACTCTATGGTTAAAATTCCATGTAAATTCCTTGTTATAAGGTTGCGGTTGTTACATGTGGTATCAGAGCTACTAGGTTCCACACTTTCGGCCTATGAGCTCACTATGTAGCTATAACTTCCAATATTGAATGACTAATGTTTGGAAATATGTATATATGTACTAGAATAGTGAGATTGTAAATGAATGCCAGGAAATCTATAGCTGGAAATGCAAAATATCCTAAAGCCAAAAAGGAGCTTCAGGATCTAACTAAAACTATAGAAGGAACCAACCATGATGGGGAAATATGGCTTAGGGATGAGGAAACTCTCAGTAGTGCCATGAAACACATCAACTGTGAAAAGAAGGAGTTGAAAGAAGCAATCGAGGTTGCAGCTCGCTATGCCCCAGCCAAGTCAAACCATACCTCTTCGTCCATATATGTTCCAAGAAAGTGTAGCATTAACACACCTTCAAACAAACCTAAAGGGGTGAGAGAGCACCTGCGAGTGTGTCCCCCTCTTGAAATTATAGTAATTAGCCCTAAAACTGGATATGAGGGGTACACCCCTCTTGACCTCAATAAATAGTAGCATAATGCTAAAGCCTGTTATAAATAAGGATAATATGTAAATCCATGCTAAGCCTATTATAAATAAGGATGATATGTAAATCCATGCTAAGCCTATTATAAATAAGGATGATATATAAATCCATGCTAAGCCTATTATAAATAAGGATGGTATGTAAATCCATCTTTTCTATAATAAAGGAATGTTGAAAAATCTTCGTGTCAAATCTCTTCTCTTTAATTTTTGAATGTGTGAATGTGAGAAGAATCACTTTTTTGTGTATTAACTAACGCAATAGATGGAACTAACGAAAACTGTTATAATGGAACCTATAGATCTAGGTAGGATGTCAAAATAGTATGTACTAGAAATAACCATGATAAAAGCCAAGAAGTGAGTCAATCATTTGGAACTTTGGAGGGTAAGCTAGATCAATCCTCATGTTGTTACATGAAACCAGGGAGAGGATTCACACCCTTGAAGATGAAGTAAGAGGAAGACCTAAAAAGTAACGCTCTATGGAAGGTGAGAATGAACATAATCATAACCTTAATGATAAGGGTGAACAAAGTGAAACCCACTCTGAGTCTAGGTCTGATGAAGCCAAGAGGTATCAACTTACTGAAGAATTATCGAGAGACATGAAAAAGGTTTCGGCCCCAAAATTTTATAGAACGGTAAGTGGAGATGTTATTGAGGCATGGCTTATTGAGAAGGAAATGTACTTTGAAATTTACAATTAATTAGAGGAAACCAAAGGAGTTTGGGGAGTGTATTAACTGGTTGGTGAAGCATCCACATGGTGGATGAATAAGAAGGATGAGTTGGGTCTAAGTTCTTTAAGGCTAACTTGGAATTGATTTTTCACTATCTTCTGATAGAGGTGGCTACCCTAGTTGTATTTCGACCAAAATCTTATGGATTTTTAGAATCTTAGGAAAGGGGAGTCAACTGTAAACGAATACTAGGAAAAATTCACTTGCCTTTTTAAGTACATCCCATAGTACCAAAAGGATGAAAGGTTTAGGATAAGAAAGTTTATAATGGGACTGGATGCTCAAATTGGTGAAGTGGATGTTCATGGTCCTATTACTATGTACCTGTAATGTCCGGGCTTCCTTAGGCAGCTCAAACTATAGCAGAGGTTGGCCTACTATTAGGGTTCTCGTAGGTCAGCAAAATGGTTAGGGGACCCAACCGAGGATAGTGGAGCTTAGTTGGGAGCTTTACGAGCCTTTTAGTTGGAGTTCAATTGATGAATCCAATGATAAATTTGAAATATTACAGTTTTCTTTAATGGAATAGTAAAAAGTGAATAGTAACAAAAAATTATAAAAGGAATAGTGAAAAGTGCCCCCATCCTAGTAACTCAAAGTTGTTTTTAAAAGTGGCCCTTTCTTTTGATGAGGAAAGACCCTTAAGGAGGGTTATTTTATTGATTTTTATAAAAAAGCTCATGGAAGGTTATAAAGCAATATGTTGGGCTCATTTTTGGGCATTCTATTCTCATTTTGACAAAAGAAAATTGTAGGTTTGAGCTCTGGAAGAGGGTTTCAACAACATACAGGTCTTTTGAGGATGAAATCCCTTGGAGGATAGTGAATTGGACAAAAACCCAGTTCAAAAAATAGGGAAATCTACCTAGGGTTTCCATTTGGGCATCATTGGTCTTCATCATAGGTTAATTTTCATTTAGAATTGATTACAACAATGAGCTATCAAAATATAATTCTAGATTGGGGCTTCTTATCAGCATATATCATCATTTCAGTGCATTCACCAATTGCCTGTACCATTTGGGTGTCATTTTCAGTCAAAACCCTAGCTGGAAATTAGGATTTTTAGACCACTAAGGAGAAAATTCAGTTTGGCCATTATTGACATGTCTATAGCTGGTTACTAAAGTTCATACTAGTCTTGTTTCAAGGTCTAGATCAGCCACATCAAGTTTATTTGGAGCTGTATTGTCAAGGAAACCATCAAGCTATCATCGGGTATGTTCTTGGCATGTTGGGAATATAAATCTTTCATTTGTATGGGGTCTAATAGTGCTGTTACAGTTCTAATAACTTTATATCAAACCTGTTATTATTGTAAATCAGACTTGATATAGATTGAATAAAGATAACCTTTGAAGTGAAATTCATGTTATATGTTTATGCAATCTTTGTTTACCATTTCTATGCATGTTCTTTTTAATTTGGAAACATTAAGCACTCCAACAAGGCTTCAAGCAACACATACACACTTATAAATGAGTCTCATACCAAATTACATGCCAACCATTTGACAAAATGTCAAATGTTCAAAACTGAGTTTTTGGGTTATATCTAGCAAGGGATATTTAAGTGGTATCAGAGTCACAATCTTGCCAGCTTGTTGGGTGAAATAAATTTGGATTTCTTTTCAGTTTGGATAGTGAGTTAGTTTTATGGTTAGAATTAAGGATGTAATATTGTTACCTACCTTCCTTCCTGCTCTACCAAAGAAGGAAAAGGCACCTAGTATGGAGAAAATAATGAAAGACCTTGAAAAAACACAACAACAAATCAATCATAAATTGCAGCATTTAGAAGATTCACTTTCAAGGAAAAGTGGGAACTTTAAGGTTTCTTCTCTAGCTACAAGTACAAGTAAGAGACTTCATGCCATGACAACACATGATGCAATTATGAGCAACTACCATAAGTATCACTCCCTTCCTAAAAAGATACAAGACATCCTTTCCTTTACACAATTTTTGGGTATACCGAATGAGGATGAAGATGAATTGAATTTTTCAAGTCCATATCAATAGTGGAAAAATAACAAAATATCAAAGGATAGTAAAGAAATCATTTTGAAAGGTGAAGAGTTAAATGTGCAAGAACAAGAAAAGAAAGAAGATTTGTTTCAGCCTATCCATGTTCATGATAAAGAAAAAATTCAGTCATGTGGAAGCCCTAGGATGGATGCAAGTATTGACATTCATAAGGGCCATGAAGTTGAAGAAGACACCATAATGGATCTGCCACTTGCAGGGTATGCAAAAGAAAGGAAAGATGTGTTACCATTTGATTTGCATCCTAAGGAGAACAAAAATCAGTCAGCTTATGACAACCCTATGGTGGAAGAAGAGAACAAAGATGTGTTTCAGCCTACCTGTGAGGATAATAAGAGAAAAAATTAGTCATCATGTGAAGACCATAGCTTGGAGGAAGAAGAATCACATGGTTTTCAAGTTGAGCACGAAGATCAACCACTTGAAAAGGAGTCTCTATGTACCTTGACATCACATCCATTGGTTGATGATGATGGAACAACTTGTGGATCCCTGACCGTCAAGAAACATGAAGGAGAGATCATAATTCCCAACATTGTACATGGTATGGCAGCCTATAACAACCTTTTCTCCCCTAATTTTACACACATGTTTACAATTGAAGAGCATTTGATGAGGATGTTTGAGATTCATTGCATTGAAGAGCAGTTCATAGAGACTAGGAGGTTGCCAAATGGGAAGATACTCCACTTTGACAGTGTGTGGTTTGTCATAAACCTTACACCATGGAGTTGGTGGGAATATAAAAATAGAGCCGCCATAGAGATGGAAGCATCTAGCAGGTTTGGGACACCTAAACCAGCTAAGGAGACATATTATGTTCAGTTCACTACTCCTCCTAGACCAACACTTCTTGAGGAGTCACCCACTATGAAGAGAGAAGTAGGAGAAGACAACCAAGGAACCTTGGAAAGGTATGATCAACATTCATATTTTATGAGTTTGAACAATAGTATAGCATCCTCATGTGAGTTTGAATCCAATGATGATTGTGGAGATAATGATCCTAGTCATGCTAAGTGGGAAGATAAGTATGTGATGGGAAATTCATTTTTCCAATATCCTATATCAGCAGATGTAGAGAGGCATAATTTTATTGATACGATGCCAATTCACTCTTATCATGATAATCCCTTGTATGAATATGTTGATGAACATGATGGTACAACTGAGATCTTGCATGAGGTAGGAAAGTCTTATCATTCACATCCCTTGATGAATCAACTGAAGGTGAAGGAGGATATGATCATGGTAGATTTATCCCATTTTGATCACATTTATGAGATGGTAGTAGATTTGTGGGGGGAAAATAGGCCCCATGATTGTGAAGTGTTGCAAGAAGCTTTGATTGAGATGAAAAATAACTATGTGCACCTTCTTGCAGATAGAGATCACCTCTTCACACTTGCTTCGAGGACCATGAAAGAGAAGTTAACTCACAACCATGATTCCCATACTCTTCAGTTGGGAACACATTTAGTTAATGACCCTACACCCATAAGGGAAGAGAGGATAAATATCTATGATGACTTCACACACAAGCATGTTGCTTCTTGTCCTTCACACATTTATGATCATGAGACGGCTAAGACACTACACTCAGTGATCCCATGTGAGGATCCAATCATTTTGGTTAGTGAGGAGATTGAGAAAATGGAGAAAAGAGATCACAATGTGATGGGAGCTACACATAACTACATTGATGATGGTTTGGTAAAGAAAAGAGGCTTGCATTGTGAATATTTTGAGGGATTTGATGTGACTATAGCAGGTGGACTTACTATTCTTTGCAAGAAGAAAGTAGGTAAGCTTAGCATTATCTTTGATGAGTATACCCTTTGTGATGACTTTTATGTACTTGATTTGAAGAGCAATGGAATTGTACTTGGTATGCAATGGCTACATTCTTTACAAAGGGTCATCCAAGATTTACAAGAAATGAAGTTGAGTTTCATACATGATGGAAAACAAGTGATTATGAAAGCCCTCAAGTATACCTTGCTTCATCAAATAGTAGCCAAATCAATGATAGCTTTGGGTCATGATGTGTTTCATGAATACCTACTATTTGCATGTGAGGAGGCTTTAATTGAACCAACATTTGATGGTAAGCATTTGAATGTTGAAATTGATGACAAATTTATGGATTGGAATGACATTATATCTGATCTATTTGAGGATAGCAGTCCTATGGTTTTTCATTCTCATGAAATAGACATGCTAGCACCTTTGGATGATAGTTACTTGTGGTCTACTAATGATGGAATACAAAATTGTAGTGTTGGTTATGGTAATTATGTTGAAAAATAGGGCACTACACAATCTTATTTTGTATATCAGACCTTTGAGGATGTGGAAAAGACTCAAGAGAAGTGTAACATTTGGCTAGCGAGAGCAAGGAAAGCTAAGCTGATTGCTGGTCAAGCAAAACAACATCTAAAGATGGTAAAAGGAATGAGGCAATCAACTTTGTTTGATCATCATGGGCCAACCATTGATGATATGCATGTGTGTGGTAATGTAGATGGAGGTAATTCAAATCTGCAAGGTACATTGGTTCCTTTTGATAGGCTGGGTCAAACCATTGAGTTGACACAATTTTATATTGATGAGGATTCCATATGGGAGTATGTGGATTGTTGGATAGACTATTCTCCATGGTTTGATTGTGATTCTTCATTATTTGGTATAGATATGTGTGATTTCAATTTTGATACAACTATGTTTAGAACTGTTTATAATGATGGAAATCACTATGTCTTTGTTGAGAATGGGTCTAATGATGGTTTCCTACCTTCATACACTTGGACTAACACAAATCATAAATACAAATTGCATATTGTTGTTTTGTTCCATGACAACAAGATAAGAAGAATGGAGAGAAACTACAAAAAAAATATTAGTTGGATAGGCCGAAGTGAGGAAAGACAAAAAGGAATAAAGCATGGTATTTCTTATCCAAATTTGCACCCCTTCAAAGAGGTTTTGGAGCTGATAAGAACATATCACTTACAGATAGGTAGAGTTGGAAGCATGGCTATCCAATTGGAAGGGAAACAAGGAAGGAAGATTGTTGATCCTTGTCTACTTTTGAGTAGGCATAATCACTTCTTGCATCAGTCAGAAATTTAGTCTTGTATAGCAGCTATTTCGAGGGTATAAGATGACAAGGTAAATGGTGTAGGAGTTGAACAAATTGAAGAATCATACAATGAGGATTTTTGCAGCCTTGTGACATTTAATGTTGATGGCTTCTTTGAGCCACTTCCACCCCTACTCACTAGGGAAGCTGATGAGACATGTCATTTGGATAATAGAATAGAGACTTCAAAATTTTTGATTGTTGATTTTGTTGATAACACTCATAGTGGAACAACCACTCAAAAGTTACCTTGGATGGGTGCTAAAGGCATCCATAACTCATCTATGGTTATGACATTGATTTTTTATAGTATAGAAGCTTTCTATTTGTTGATTGTTGACTTTATCCCCATTAATTCATTATGGGATAGTAGTTGTCCTACTTGGAAGTACATTCATGGGGTCAATAGGGAGCATGGCATGAGTTTCTTTGACATGTATGATGACCCGTATGAATTCGTTCTCTCTTCAGACCTAAGTTATGATAAAATTTTGGGGCCTAATGAGTTGTTTCATGTGCATATGGAAGTTGGTTTCCATGTCCTTTTGATGGCCTCCTTTTATATATGGATGGTATGTGTTGCTTGTATTATGATGGATATCTATAGCCAAATGGGTAGGATGATTTGGGATCCAGGTGTTGACATGGATGGTGCATTGGTACTCAATGATCCTGGTGAGTTGCTTTAGGATTATGGTTATATGGCATGTTTATCAGAGTGGAGCAACAGACTGGCATATGATTGCTTGAGGACAAGTAATCCCAGGAAGGGAGGACTGTAGTGTCCCTTCCTTAGGTAGCTTAGAATATAGCGGAGGTTGGCCTACTATTAGGGTTCCCGTAGGTTAGCAAAATGGTTAGGGGACCCAATTGAGGGCGGTGGAGCTTAGCTGGGAGATTTACGAGCCTTTCAGTTGGAGTTTAGTTGATGAATCTAGGGATAAATTGGAAATATTAAAGTTTGCTTTAATGGAATAGTAAAAAGTGAATAGTAACAAAAAATTATAAAAGGAATAGTGAAAAGTGCCCCCATCCTAGTAACTCAAAGTTATTTTTAAAAAGTGGCCCTTTCTTTTGATGAGGAAAGACCCTTCAGGAGGATTATTTTATTGATTTTTATAAAAAAGCTCATGGGAGGTTATAAAGCAATATGTTGGGCTCATTTTTGGGCATTATATTCTCATTTTGACAAAAGAAAATTATAGGTTTGAGCTCTGGAAGAGAGTTTTAGCAGCATACAGGTCTTCTAAGGATGAAATCCCTTGGAGGGTAGTGCATTGGATGAAAAACTAGTTCAAAAAATAGGGAAATCTACTTAGGGTTTCCATTTAGCCATCATTGGTCTTCATCATAGGTTAATTTGCATTTAGAATTTATTGCAATAGTGAGTTATCAAAATATAATTGTAGATTGGGGCTTCTTATCAACATATATCATCATTTCAGTGCATTCACCACCTAGCTATACCATTTGGGTGTCATTTTTCATCAAAACCTAGCTGGAAATTAGGGTTTTCAGACCACTAAGGAGCAAATTTAGTTTGGTTATTGTTGACATGCCTGTAGCTAGTTACTAAAGTTCATATTGGTCTTGTTTCAAGGTCTGGATAAGCCACATCAAGTTTATTTGGAGCTATATTGTCAAGGAAACCATCAAGCTATCATCAAGTATGTTCTTGGAATGTTGGGAATATAAATATTTCATTTGTATGGGGTGTAATAGTGTTGTTATAGTTATAATAAATTTATATTAGACCTATTATTATTGTAAATCAGACTTGATATAGATTGAATAAAGGCAACCTTTGAAGTGGAATTCATGTTATATGTTTATGCAATCTTTGTTTACCATTTCTATACATGTTCTTTTTAATTTGGAAACATTAAGCACTCCAACAAGGCTTCAAACAACACATACACACTCAAAAATCAGTCTTAGACTAGATTACATGCCAACTATTTGACAAAATGTTAAATGTTCAAAACTAAGTTTTTGGGTTATATCTAGCAAGGGATATTTCAGGACTAGGTTTATGAAAAATCCATCAAACAAGAGCAAAGGTTATAGTCCATGGATGATCACAAGGATAAAAAAAGAAAAAGTTTAATTGTTCCCAATCCTCACAACCATTCAAGAGAAGAAATGATAGATAGGACTACAATAGGAAGGGTGACAAGGGTTCTCGTGGGAATCAAAATGAGTCTAGAAAGGGCAGGAGAAAAAATAATGGAAATAACCACAAAATAAATGAGGATAACTTTGGAAATCTTGCTAAAAAGTGAGGTCCTTTGGGAGGATATTACTCATGTGGCAAATACCATTATGCCAACAATTATCCAAATAAAGCCCAGGGTTTGCAGCCACGAGGGAACCCATTGCCGTCCGGCTTCGCTTGCATGGCGGCGCTTTTCAGTTATCGGCAAGTATAGGGGAGGAATAAGTTTTGGTCAAGTTCGCGTATCGGTATTCATTTGTCGCGATTGTCTTATCTCGAATGCTCACCGCAAACTCAAGTACGATTACGAATCTAATCCTTGAACTTGTTAGCGCCACACAACGCCTTTAAATCAAACCCAAAAATCAATTTAAATTCCCTGCCGCATTACTCCGGCGATGTATGGAGGCTATTCTCGATTTTATATACGTCACCAAACAGCTTTGGTGGATTCTATTTTATGATAGCGCCAATGTAGCTGTCAAGATGGAGGACATGGGAGAAGCTTTTGTCAATTGCCTTCTTCAGTGTTACGATCGTGGAGGAACTGCCATATCATCAGGGTTAGATTCTACAGAGAAAATATTAACGAAAGGAGCATGACACCACTGAACGTGAAAAAACCTGTAGTCATCTTCTTGAGCGATGGGGAAACAATGGTGGAGGGGATCCCCTCTATTATGTGGACAGAATGAGAAGAGATGAGCTCAGAACGATACTCACACAGGAACAGGTCTGAAAGGGATCTAACAACGAACATCCTGATAAAAATGGCAAAGAAAGGAGGTGAAACCCAGTATTAAATAGTATTCCTAACAATGACATAAAACCCAGTATTTTCGGGGGCTGTTTGATTTGAAAAAAAATCGGACAAAATATAGATCTCTAGACAGAGAGTTTCTACAATAATTAATCTTACTAATAATAATTTCAATAATTTTTTCTTTTGAAAATCCTTCCTGCCGTCACATTCATCCGGAAGTAATTTCCATTTTTTTCTAGATTTACACATCAAAATTCAATTTTACTATTAGAAACCCTTATTCTGCTTGACCAATAAAAATATAAGCCCTAAAAGGTTGTCAATCTCAGGATTCATAGCGCACAAGTAACCCTGAAAATTTTAAAATATGGTAAACTTGCTAAAATCTGGACAGAGCTATAGCTAGACCACATATAAAAATATGTTAGATGCAATATGTTTTTCTGAGTTTGGTGGCATATGGTGAATATATAGCTCTCTTAAGACTGCTAATTTAGAGATTTTTTGTGATGTTTTCACTGGGTAATGGAATAGCTATTGGAAGAGGAGGGGTTGCTGGTGTCGATGGTAAAGATGGCTGGATATCAGATGGGGCAGCTGTAATAAATGGAGAGAATGGTTTATATGAGAAGAGTCAACAACTAGAAGAATCGGACAATGCTAGAAGTACCAGTCAGGAAAGTTATCAATTTGTTTCTGAAGAGGAATTAACAAAGGCAAACTCCCCACACGCAGAACAACTATTATGATCAGAAATATTCCGAATGAATGCAGGTATGGCTTGTGAGGCCAACAGGTTTTATGTTTATAATGATGATTTTATATTAAATAATATATAAATCAAATTTATTTTTATTTTTTGATTAATCTTTAGAATAATATTTTTTCACGTTATGTTCATTTCAAACCTATATCAATTTCTTTTTCAATTATTTATTTATTATAATGATGATTTTATATTAAATAATTTATAAATCATATTTTTTTATATATATTAATATTATTTTATACATAAATAATAAGATTGTTTTATATATTATTTAATCAATTTATATATTATCATTCATAAGATTTTTCAAACTTATAATATTATTATAAAATCTTTCATTTAATCAAAATAAAATATTCTATGGTAAATTAGAATTTGTTGTTGGATTGGCCTTGTTGTATGTAATTTCTAATTTTGTTAATAAAGTGTTTTTTTTTTCAATAGAAAAAAGAAGAAATTAAAGTTCAGAAATAAACTAGAATATCTTTTTGCATTTGATATTATTTTAGATAAATTAATATTTCAAAATTATAATAAATTATAATAAAATAGACTATAGGAAGACATAGTCTTAAATAATGTACTAATAATTGTTAAGAGAATGAGAAAGTAAATACCTTTTACAATTGTTAATATTTTAGATAAATTAATATTTTAAAATTATAATAAAATAAAATTAAGATAGACTATGGGAAGAGAGTCTTAAATAATCCTATTTGCTATTGATAACATAATATATATAAAACAAGTATTAAAATAAAATAATAAGAAGAATTAATTTCTATGGTTATTTTTGTTCCTTTGTCTTCCTTTTCATTTTATCTATTTTTCTTTAGTCTTTTCTAGTATGTTTGAATTTAATACTCTCAACCAATTTAAAACTATTATGAATTAATTTAGGTTGAAAGTATTTTCTAATTGTCTATATAAAACAATCTCATTATTTATGCATAAAATTTAATATTATTATATATTATTTTATATTAATATTAATATAATATAAAAAAATAATTTATAAATTATTTAATATAAAATAATCATTACAATAAATAAATAATTAAGGAAGAAATTGTTATAGGTTTGAAATGAAAAAAGTTGATTTTTTTTTTTTTTTGATGGAGGTCATCCACAAATTAATTGTAGCTTTCTTGGGTGACTCCCCCGGGCATGATCTCAACCTCATCCCTTTTTCAATGTCGGAGCCTTGCACTCAGCAAGATTTGATCCTTGGTGGGCTCATTTAGAACCTTTCAACTTCACTCAAATAAATAATAATAGAAGAAAAAGATAGGGGTTGAATTGAAGAAGTGAAAAAATTACATCATAAGATTAATTAAAAAAATAAATAAAGAGATACAAATATTAAAAACTAATTGACTTAGATTACACTATCATACATAAAAAATCTTAAAATAATAAATCAATCAAGGGCAATAAGAAAAAAGCAACAAAGACTATTAGATAATAAATAGATAAGAACAAATACTTTTATTATTTGTTCAATAATTAGATTATTTTAAATATTATTTATTTTCTTTTAAATTAAAGAATTATTATATTTTTCAATAATTATTTTCTTATAATTAAAACAAATAATAATGTAAACAATTAAAAACTAATTAAATTAGAAATCAAAATTTATTATTATTTTATTTTTAAAACTCATTAAAAATTTAGTTACTTGAAACAATACACTGCACAATAAAAATCTTAAAAAGACAAAATACTATGTATCAATAGAAAGTACAAAACCTATGCCCAAAAAAAGTCATGGTATGGCATGATGGATCCATGCAGGTGCAAATATGGGGCTGGATAGCCACTATGGTTTCCCTCCATGTCATTATTCACAGTCAAATTAAAGTGTGAAACATTTGAATTGCATGTTAAGGTGATGCATTTAATACAATTTTATAAATTAATACAATAAAATAAAATAAATAAATAGAGATGAATTGGTTGAAGGGATTTTCCAACCAAACAATGGTGAATATTTTTATTAAAACTAATAAAATAGTAAATGAATTGTGGTCAAGGGAAGAGGAGTGTTTCTTGGAGGATTTGAATGTGATGTAGTTGCAACATATATTTAGGCCCTTTCTTTAATGGCCTATGCTTGAATTATCTCATCTAATAAATACCTTTTGAAATTATTAATATTTTAGATAAATTAATATTTCAAAATTATAATAAAATAAATTAAGATAGACTATGGGAAGATAGTCTTAAATAATCCTATTTGCAATTGATAACATACTATATATAAAACATGTATTAAAATAAAATAGATTATGGTAAGACTTAGTCTTAAAAAGAGTATTAATATATGTTGTAAGAATGAGAAATCTAAG
>VDFB02328181.1:0-56503 GCA_007258455.2 Sequoia sempervirens | reverse complement strand
GATTATGCTTTGATTCATAAAGAATCGAAGCATAACGAAGCCACTGATACTCAATCTAAACGGGATCAATCAAATTGAAGTTAAACTGAACATTTATTAAAACAAAGCATTCTAAATTATGGAAGCGTTTAAAATGTCTATTCTAACCCATTTGAAACTTATCCCGTTTTGGAATTGGTGTCATGTTGATGTGGAACAATGACCCTTTTCCCAATCCTGTGATCAGTGAGCTTGTTTCAATTGATTCTATTGAAGCAAATCAATGAAACGGTTGTGAGATGTGATTAAAAACATGATTTATGCTAAATTGAACATGATGCAAGAGTTAATCTACCATGATTTTATGCTAAAAGATGTAGATATGCAATTGCTAAGCTAATATAAATGAGATTTAAACTAAAAAAGATTCAAACCCTAATTATCTAATTAGCTAAATGGATGCATGGAAGCCATTAATGGAAGCTACGCTATTAAATGCAACTAAAAAATGAACTTAAATATGCTAAAAGTATGCAAAGTATGAGTGTGAGTGTGAGTGATTTCAACAACATAAGTTTCCTCTGAAAAAGATGGATGATCAATCCATTTGTCTCCAAATAGTGACCTATTTATAGGAAAGCAAATGTGAAATGAAGGGTTGAGATTGAGAAATCTAATCAATGGTCAAGGATGCAGGAAATTAGAGGCATGGATCATGGATTCTCATCAATGAGTGAGAATGCAAGATGAGATTTAATCAAGGGTTCTCATTCCTTCCAAACAAGCACACTTTTGACTTGTACAAGAGGTCAAAAGTTAACTTTCACAAGAAGTTTCAAGCTATCTTGCACATGATGCTTTGTTCGAATATTCCCTTTTCTTAATTCATTGGAGGAGAAAGAATATTCTTTGGAATATTCATGGGTGAGGGAGGAAGGATATTTTGTAAATTAAAAAAAAGTTTAATTGTGCAAAAGGGGAGGGGATATTCCATAGGAATATTCTCCTTTTGGAGGAATGTGCAAAGGAGGAATATTCCCTTGCAAGTGGGGGAATTAGAATAATTAGATACTTGATAATTAAACAAGGGTTTAATCATGCAATTAGGGGATTTAGAATAATAAAGTGTTATTCATTAAATTAAATGATTTAATGAAACGGGGAAAGGTGAAATGACATTTAATTAAATAACATAGGGTTATTTAATTAAATAAAAAGACTTAGGGAATTAAATTAAATAGTTTGATTTATTTAATTTAATAAGACAAAATGTTAGCATGAAAGAGGGTGAATTAACCTAATTTGATGTGTTAGGTTAATAGATGCAAATGAAACAATTAATTAAATAGCTAGGCTAATTTAATTAATTAAGTGAAAAGAGAATGGGTTCCAAGAGGAAATGATGTTAGTATACCTGATTCGAGTGTATGATATCATTTAGGACATTTTTTCGTGTCTACATTTTTCCCCTCTTTGAAGCGAGGTATCTACTACTTCGATTCAAAGACTAATTCTCTTTGAATGAAAATTGTTGCTTAAATTAAAAAAATGATTTTTTAGATGCCCCAGCAGAAGGATTAATCCGATTCCATGGCCCCTTGAGAAATCAGGCAAAAAACCCTAATTTTGATGTATAAAAAAGCCAAGAAGGGTCACTTTCAATTCATTTGTACATTCACACCTTAAGGAATTCTTGCAAATTGAGCTCTGACCCTCTAATGAAATGGCACGACGAGAGCTCCCATGACACATTTCTAACTAGGTTTGAGAGTACCAGCAGCTTCCAGGCTCAGGATCACCGGTATGTAACTCAAAACTTGATTTGAAATTTGACATTTTGATGCCTTTATCGCCTTTTGAATTTTAAAATTTTGCGGTGTTGCTATATAGCGACTCTAATTTTAGAATTGACGACGCTAAAATGAATTTTAGTAATGCATATGTGTATTGCGATGCAATTCGCAATTTAGAATTAGGGTTTCCAATTTTAAATTGTGACGCATATATTTCTAGCAACACACTTCCCAATTTGAAAATTAGGGTTAGGGTTTCCAAATTTTAAATCGTGATGCATATGTTTTTGGTGACATGATTTGCAATTTACAATTTGAATGCCTTTGGGCATCACAATTTGGAATTTGAAATATAGTGACGCTATCGTAAATAGCGCTGCTATTGTCATTTTGGAGTTGGAAATTCCAAATTGAGTCAAAATGTTTTAAGTTTTGATATCGTGTGCTTCGTGAGTGTAGGAGGTCATTCCACCCTTGATGTCCCATGAGCACCAACCCACAATGTTGGAAAGACTTGGTGATTTATCTGAGTTGTTCCAAGAGCACTTGGGGGAGATCAACCTATGGTACATTGCATACATAGGCGAGGTGACGATGACTTTAGAGGATGTATGGTGGATACTACATTTGTTGATACATGGCAAGCGTGCGATTTAAGATGTCGATGCCAGATACAATGTCTACCATGAGGTGATGGAGATTGAGGACATCATTCTAGTCACTTCACAGATTGACCTTGAGATGTATATAGGTCAAGTTCCCACAAAAGACTTTTGAAAACTGAAGATTTGTTGAAATCTTTGGGTTGAAAAATATGATGATGAAAAATATAGAAAACCTAGTGCTCCTTATGTTTGGATAAAGGAACAACGTGCACAATTCTTACAGTTGATGTCTCAGACTCACTTTCCCACTGGATATGTAAGTATTAGTATTAGAAGCCAAACTAACATTAATGGCTTCAGTGGTCTCAAGACACATGACTATCATGTCATAATGGATAATATTTTACCTATTGTGGTAAATATATTAAGTTTGGCAAAGGGGCCAAGATTGGCAGTTATAAGGTTGGGCCTAATATTAAAGAGAATGAGTTTACATTTATTAGATCCTTCAAAATTTGATAGTTTGAGGGAGGAGGTTGTTGAAGTCCTTTGTCTATTGGAATAGGAATTTCCACCAAAAATCTTTAACATTTCTATGCATCTTTTGATACATCTACAATATGATCTAAAGCATTGTGGCCCGATAAGAATAAGATGGATGTATCCTATAGAACCATATATGAAGGTTTTGAAAAAAAATGTTCATACTAGGGAAAAACTAGAAGGCAACATGTCTGAGGGATATTCAATGCAAGAGGCCATGGGATTTTGCACAAAATATATGAAGGATTTAAAAAATGTCAATTGGCATGTATGGGATGATAATGAAGAAGAGACAGTTGCAAGTGAAGTATTAGAAGGCAATGGATGTTGCTTCAAGCTATCACATCAAGAAAGAAGTGTGATACATGCCTATATTCTTGAAAACATGTCTTCATTCGATAAGTGGTGCAGGTAAAAAAAATTTACACAATAATTTATTTACTCAATTGCATTTACACATTTATATTATTAATCTTATATTTGTACATTAATATTCTATGTAGAAAATATGAAGAAGACAATCAAGCTTGGATGTAACATCGACCTCAAAAGTGTAGACATCATGTTGATTTGATTGGAGGTGATTCTTTTCCAAAATTTGAAGAATAGATTGCTAATGCAGTCAGTGATGCAAAAGAAGAAGGTCAAGATATAACAACAAAGGAAAGTGAGATTTCACAATATCCACATTTATGGGCTACGTGTTTAAGTGGAATGTGGGCCTATGGTAGTCATTTAAGAGTAGAAGAAAAAGACAAAGGAAAGATAAATTGTGATCGTGTTGTTAGTGCTGAATTTCTTCATGAAAATGAGAAGAAATTTTATGTTGGATTCATCCAAGAAATTACTCTAGTGGACTATGGTGAAAACAGTCCTATATTATTAAAATGTAAGTGGATCCGATCATCTACAGTACAATTTGATGAGTATGGATTTGTACACACAAATACAAGACTTTTTTTATTAGAGACAGATGAGCTGTATGTTTCCTCTCTTCAAATTAACCAATAATTTCTAATTGATTATGTAAGAAGCCCAAGATGGTCACATGCCATTCAAACAGAGTCTCGCTCAAAACAAAAATTCATCGAAGTTGTTGATATAATGCCTCATGGGAAATATGTTAATTTACAAGAAACATTCCAAGAAGTAGATGAAGATGATGATGGAGTGTTTGAAAAAGACATTTTGATTACCAATAAAGAGATTGGGAGAGAGAATGCATTACATGTCATAGATGAGGATGAGGAAGAAAATCAAGCAGATGCATACACAAATGATTAGGATTCTAATCTTGCTAGCAATGCAGATGATTATGATGATGTTTTGTCACCTTAAGAGGTTAGCTTGTCACCTAAACTTTGGTTATATGTATGGCGTAATTTATTATTGAATGTAATAAATATCTGAGTATAGGTATTCTTATTCACTATTGTTTTATTGATACATTTTTTAATGTAATCATCATTATTCTGCCGGTACATTGTATACAAAACCTGAGATGTTCATTGCTGATTTGAAGTGTATTTAAAGTTAGGTTCAATCACTCTTCTCAGTTTTCTTACTTTGGTTGAAAATTTGAAATTAATTTTGTTTAGTTAGAATATAATTTCTTGTATGTCCTATATGTTTTCTAGATGCAAAAATATAATGAACATCTATGATTTAATAATACATATAGATATCTTAACATTAGGTGACTAAGCCTCCTCATTAAAAATGTAAAGAAATGATCTCTTAGGTCTGACTAACACTGAAAATTAAAACTGAGAGACTGCAAAATTATGAAATTGTTCAATCTTTTCAATAAAATGATATCTAAAATACTGCATTCATAATAAAATCCAATACCACACTACCGCAACAGTCAATAGAGGTATGCGTAGGATGGAAAGACATATAGGTCAATGTACAAATGCTTATTGAAATACCATGACAACCAAATATGAATACCACAGGGTGGCAGTGAGAACATGTTAACAACTAAAGTAAATTGTAGCCCTGCAAGGGGTAAATAGTGAGAGTGCGGTATGGCGATGAAGAATCACTCAATTGCTAGAATTAACCCAGTATCTTGCAAGAGTCCAAAGGGGTGTGTGTGGGGTGGCGGTACTGCTAGCCCTACCATACTGCTACCCTACAATGGTCTTGATAGGATAGAGCAATATGGTGGTGAATAGTCACTCAACCACTAGAATTAACCAATCATCTCGTGGGAGTCCAAAGGGGTGCATGGGGGGTGGTGGTATTGCTAATGCTACCTTGAAGCTGTCTTGAAATGATAGAGTAGTACTGTGGTACAAGTTGTCAAAGAATTTAATGATTACACCATTCGATTTCCCAAGATCAAAGGCATGTATTCAAACTTGAAATATGGGCAGATTCTAAAATATATGAATTGACATTAATAGTGAGGTGACGAAGCTCAGCATCAAATATTACTTAGGACTCGATGACATTTTGGAAATCATTCACACAACTTAGCGTACCGGAGGCAAGGGAGTTCAAGTGGGAAGACTTTGTAGCTATTATTTTGTTGGGTAAGTTCATAAAAAACCTTTGTAGCAAATGTATGAAAATTGAATTTTCTTCTACAAGTAGACACTTAAAGAAATGAAGTAGGAGTAAATTCTTCATCATGCCATCCAAAAGAAGTCAACTTGTGAGTAAAAATAAAGAGTCCACAGTTTCTAAAAGAGAGAAGAGGTCCCTGCAACAATCCATTCTAGATGTGCTACCTAATTTTTTAAACAAAGGATTCAAAAAGGTGTTTAGAGATAAAGCCCATGGATGTAGAGACCCAATTATCCCTTTCTTAGGGTGGGATCTATTTTTGTACTTCTATGAATAAAGGGATGACAAGATTCTAGTTTTGAATCCTTGGATCTTAGATTTGGCCAAATTGATAGTCCCAAATGTCTTCGTAGATGTTGAGTTTATTAAAGTATTGGCACAATATTATCACCTAGATACCAGGACTATAAGAATGCCAGATAGTTCACCATTAGTGGTGCTGACTAAAGAAGCAATTATAGAGCGTTTTATGTTAAACAAACAAGCTATCACTAAGATCAACTTGGACAGAAGTGAGGAGGATTATAGGAGATTGAGAAAAACCTACATGAGTGATGAGCTTCCTTTACACATGAAAAGGGGTGTAAACAATAGGAGGATACCTATCTCCCCCTCCCAAATTGATTGATTTTCCATAGAAGACTTCCAAGTATATTTCAAAAGAACTTATTTTTCTTTGTGCCAAGTGCTTGGAATGTATGTTGAAGAGAGGATACCAACCTATCTCACGATGATGGCAATGAAGATACAAAATCCTAAAGTCAACATTGAGTATGAATTTGCTACTAAAATTGAGAAAGGGCTACATGAGGGATTTTTGCAAGTAAGAGAGAACTTAGCTCTCATCACTTTCAGGAAATACTCTCTGCTGTGTCATTTAATATTATACCAAAATAGAAACATATGGACTAAAAGAATGTGTTTAGGAATGAATAATGATGAAGGGAATAAGTTGTCTGTACAAAACTAGTTTTACATCTGGGATAATAGATGTAAAAATAGTGATTATGTAATATTTCATAATGATTTTGTAATAAAGGTCATCGCCACGCTTGGTAATATTTCACCAAGATTACTTAATAAAATCATGCTAGTATTAAGACCTTTAGCATTGAATCCAGGGTAGGGACACACTCACAATTTTGATGATTGGTTCTTCTTAGCAGACCAAACAGTAATAAGGGTTTATGGGTTTCCTCAAGCCCCACATGTTTTACCTAAATTTGTTTCTATTCAAATTGCATTTTTAGAACTTATTTGGCAAATATTATGGATGGAGCAAGATGTTATGAAAAGAAAGAAAAAGGGGGCATTCCTCCCTAACCTAATTGAATGTGAGGAGCTATCACTAGGTTCTGACACTCTTGAAGAACTACAAAACTATTTGAAGATGAGGTATTCATTGAAGTCACAAGGAGAAAGGGTCTTTGATCCTGAAGGGAATATTAATTTTATAAAGAAGACACTTCTCACTAAAAATAGGATTACCCATATTATGAAGATGTAATAAGAAATTGCTTTACACCAATGAAGTTTTTTAGAGAAAGAGGAAGTGGGAAATCATAAAGAGGCTTGAGGAGGAGAAGAAGAAAAGGGACACTCAATTCCAAGGATTCTATGTTGAAGAAGGGGATATTATCAAAAGGATGAACTTAATAATTGACAACTTTGACAGATTATATGTTGAACCAGAAAAGAAACCTAAGGGTCAGTATTCAAAACCCTCCAAGCTGCCCATCAAACCAAGTGGTATTGTAATAACAAAGCCCCTACCAAACACTACCACAATACAAGTAGAAGCATCCCTTGAGCAACCAAGTCCTAAAAGGAAGAAGACACATGGAGTGGCCCCCTTAGTGGCATATGACATAAGTGAAGGAGTAGGGGATACTGAAGAGGTAGCCAATGTACTTTTGAATTTTAAAGATGATGAAGTTGATCAGCCACTACCTAAGCTTGAAATTGATGCTCACAAACTAGAAGAAAGAGTGGATGTACATGGGAATAATGATCAAGAAGTGCATGATGATGAAAGGGTGATTGTTGCCCTTAGATTTATTGAAGATGATGAATTTATTCAAACTCCCGAGTTTAAGGATTTTTGGTTTAAGATGAAAATGAAAGAATTTGAGGAGAGACTCTAAATTAATAAGATGGGCATTGAGGAGTCACAACATGACTAGATTGTTTCCTAGAATTTTGAAGAACTTAGGATTAATGAAATTACTGTTAGCCCCCAAGAAGCAAGAAAATTGGTCTTAGAAAGAAATATACTAATTATTCTTGGGATGGAGTTAAAAAATATATTCTTACTAGATCAAATAAGAAGCCAAGGTGATCCCATGTTGGCTTCTAAATTCAATTCAGATGAGGGAATGAGTGGAATAGGTTACAATCCAAGACTTGAAACCCTAACCTTTTTGGACAAAGCAAAAAAGAACAGAAAAACCAAGATTGCTTGATGTTGTAAAAGAAATGAGAGGGATTTCCATGGTAAAGACACTTCAAGAGACATTAGCATTGGAGGCATCTACTATGATAATGCACTCAACAATGTTTATTAGGGATGCGGTTAAAGCTATGGAACTTAGATTGGCAGAATATGAGAAAGCACAGACTGATTTGAATGATGAAGTGAATAGGTTATTCATAGAAAATGTGAAATTGTAAGAGTAGTTGAAGGGAGAACGTCCTTACCAAAGCACATAATTAATAGTATATCGGCCCCTTGCCATCCAGACTGATATGGGTGCAATCACTATTGAACAAGTAAATGTGCTAAAACAAGAAATTGAGAAGTTGAAAAAGACTAATGAAGAAACAAAGGAAAGAGAAAAGAGAGAAACCCTTAGGGTATTAGAATGAATCTTGGAGCATAGGGTTAAACTGATTGTCAAAAAATTGGAAAATGTGTATGAATATTATGTCTCCTTGTCACAAGCAGTGGATCAGATAAAGGCCCATGTACCTATATTGGACCCCTTATTTAATAAATGACAACTTGTACATCACACCTTAATTACTTTGTGCAAAATTTTACAAAGGAGTGTTGAGGCCCCCACAATTTTAAATCCTACTGAGCAAATGGTCTGAATGGTTACAAATGAATTTTAATACATATCTGCAAAAGACCAAAAGATCAAGGAAAGAATGGATTCATTTCACACGCTAAAGCAGTGGTTTGTGCCTAAGATACTAAGCAATGATGATCAACTGAAAAGCTCCAAGGATTGGATAGATGAGTTTAGCAAAATTGTTCCCAATTGCCTCACTAATTTACAGAAGGATGGTGACATAAATATTCACCACCTCAATTTAACCTTGGAAGGAATAATTACAATGGATGTTGGATACTCAAAATTCATCATGGATAGCAAAGGGTTATTAGACAGCAGATGGAAGAGTCACTTGACCAACACACAAAAAATATAGGAGTGCAAATGGCCTCATGATTACACAATGTAACAATGGGAGAAAAGATATTTAGGTCCCCCAGAAGAATAGGCCTTGCAGTGAAGTACCAAGCCTTGCAGATACTATCATGGAGAGAGGACCTTGCCAGATATGAATGATCACGGGTACCTTACAATGAGTAACAAACTTTTGTATCTTGTGAGTGCTCTGGACTTCAACATTTGATCATTTCTCATCTTTCATTTCTTTTATGTAATGCTATGTAAACAATGATAATTAAGACTTTTTGATTTATGTTAAAAGTGGGTAACTGAAAAGACACTTTTTGACATGTTAGTCAAGACAAAATTTTGAAACGTATTGTAAAATATTTTTGAAGATCAATAGAATGAAGTTATAATTGGTGGCCGAATTCTGGTTTCAATTGTTTGTTGAAGTGAATTAATGAATGTTATCTTGTTGTTTCCAGTTTGATCTTTCCTTGTTATTTAAATCAATATATCAAGGGTATATCTAGTTTATCAAAATACATTTTATGTCAAACAATTCATTTTGTACTACATTTTGGTGTCAAATCTTTGGTAATTATGGTTAGTTTCCTTACATTTAAATTTTAAATTCTGGGAAATTATATACAATAAATAGATTGATGGTTGTTTGGATAGTGAAATTAGCTCGCTTAGAAATTAACTTAAATATACCGTCTTGAAATATCTAGAAGGATTATTTTAATTAAAGAGGATTTTGTGGTTATTTTTCTAACAATGATTTTATAGTGAGCTAGCTTGCTATTTTCATTCAAGATACAAGTCATGATCAAAGTCAAGCACATACCAAGAAGATGATACTCTACTTCAAACCCTCAACCTCACTTAATTTAGTCTACTTACATGGGGATATTAAGGAAGTTGCTAAACAATTAATATATTATTTGTTGTTTGTGAAGGAGAATCGTGTGAGATCCAATCTGGCAGTGGATCAATATCTGGTTTCTTAAGTAAAGATGATGTCACAGTTGGGAAACTCGTTGTGAAACATTAGGTTAGTAATTTTTGGATGTTAAGGCTTCCTAGTTGGATATCAAAGATATTTGCTCATCAACTTAATTTGGAATTTATCTATAAATGGATTCTTTCATGGTGCAAGTTTTTATTGAGACAACACATGAACCAGGGTTGACATTTTTGTTGTCCAAGTCTGATGGCATTCTTGGGCTTGGTTTCTAGGAAATTTTTGTTGATAATGTTGTTTTAGTCTGGTTAGTGTTGATAGCCTTCATTCTATAATCTGAGCATATCACCTTTCTTAAATTTTGAACAAGTTTCTAAAATCAAGGGTTCAATATGCATATTTTAGGCCTATGTTGAACACTATGTTTAAGACATTTTTTGACAAGGCTATAGTTTTTTAATTGATTTATCTTTCTGCTATGTTTGGACTTACTTTTGTAAACTTGCAATATATAATGCGCTTTTATTCTTTTTGAATTGAGACTAATAGTAATTTTGTTGGTTGTATTGAGGCACAAGTTCATTCATGGTGGAAAAGGAAAAACCCTGTTGCTAATATCAGATGGCACATTGCATATAAAGGAGGAAAGATTCTAGCAGGGTTATTGTTGACTGCATTGAAGGAGAGAGCTTCATATATGGGACACGATCAACACTCTCCTTGGATTCTACAGATTATAGCTTGCTCCTGGAATATTGCCCATGTTGTAGAAGTTTTAAGAGATGAAAGGGGCATGTGCTCGCATTGAAGGGCTTCAAGCATGCATTTCCATCATTGCATAAGTTTTTTGGAGAAGTTTATTTCTTGTAGTCATTTTTGTGCAATATTGTAACTCAAATTTTTAGTCTTGTGACTGAAATAACAATTGTAATACTCTATTTCTAAGCTGTAACTAGAACACCTTTCTTTTATTAATAAATATCACCATTTTTTCCTTCTCAATGGTTGTCTTATTGTGTGCAATTGATGATTGATGTGTATTTTTGTGATTTATGCTTAAATCCTCAAATATTAGTCAATTAAATTGACTAAATATACTACCAATTGATAGAAATCAGTGAACAGTGAATAAATATGACTAGATATATGACCAGTGAAATCGGTGAATAAAAATGACTAAATATACTACCAATTTGATCAAAATGATGATTAAAATTAATGACTAACTACACTACCAATGCATAGAAATCAGTGAATAAAAATGACTAAATAAGTGACCAAATTACAACAATCAATGACTAAATCAACAACTAAATAAGTGACTAGTTAAATATATCAGTGAATAAAAAATAACTAAATAAGTGACCAGATTACAACAATCAATGACTAAATCAACGACTAAATATATCAGTGAAAAAAATGATTAAATAAGTAACTAGATTACAACAATCAATGACTAAATATACTACCAAATCGATCAATCAAAACAAACAATAAATGACTAAAAATGGTTTAGTCATCAATCTGGCCGTGTTATATATGACTGGAAATAAACTACTAATGGTCGTGTGACCAAGTTCAGTCATTTATAAGCAATTTTTAGTAGTTTTTTCAGTAGTTTATTCTTGTTTTTGTACTAGTGCACCAAATTCAAATTAGGGAAGAAAATATTTCTAAGACAACATTTAGAACTCGTGAGTCATTATGAGTTTTCAGTGATGTCATTTGGTCCTACCAATGCACCATCTATATTTCAAAGTTTGATGAACTTCATCTTTAAGAAATCTTTGAGGAAGTTTATATTGGTGTTCTTTGATAATATATTGATTTATAGCAAGACATGGGAGGAACATTTGCAGCATGAAGATCAAGTATTACAAGTTTATCAAGATCATCAACTCTATGCTGAGCCATCAAGTGTGTTTTTGGTCTCAAAGAGGTGGAGTTTTTGGGACATAGCTTCACCATGACGAAGTAAAGGTGGATCCTAACACAATTAATGTTATCATGGAATGGCATGTTCCCAAAACCATTAAGAAATTGAGGGGTTTATTGGGATTGACTAGATATTGTAGAACATTTGTGAAGAGTTATGGCCAAATAGCAACACACATCATAAATTTATTGAAGAAGGATTATTTTCATTGGAATGAGTTCACTAATGCAAAATTTTAGAGATTAAAGGAGGTTGTGTACTACTCCAGTGCTTTCCACTCTAGACTTCACCAAGGATTTTATAGGATCATTTTTCATGTAGGAGGATCAACCCATTACTTTTCATAGTCTTCAAAAAATGGTATAGGATCAATTTTCATGTAGGAGGATCAACCCATTACTTTTCAGAGTCATCAATTAAAGGGTAAGAATCAACTCAAGCCTATTTATGAGAAAGAAATGCTAGCTATTCTTTATGCAATAAAACAATGGAGGCCTTATCTAATGAGTAATACAAATCATGATAACCTAAAATACCTTTTGGAACAAATATTATCTTCTAAAGAGAAACAACAATGGGTTACTAAGATGTTGGGATATGACTTTGAGATTGTATATAAGAAAGGGAAGGAAAATGTTGTGGCAGATGCACCATCTAGGAAGGATGAGAAAGATGAAGCTTTATTGTGTGTCATTTCCATATTACAAGTAGATTGGGTAGTAGAATCCAAAGTAGAGTGGCAGAATGATGTGGCTACAAGTAATCTCATTCAAAAATTATAAAGCAATCCCAACAAAACTTAGATACGTGTCAAACACCCAAAATACTGAGAGGGGGGTGAATCAGTATTTTACCAAACCATTTAATTTCTAACCATTCAATTATTAAAACATATCTAGTTGCAACTGTAGAAAAGAACATGAAAGAAGGCACAACACCACATAACAAATGGACACCAAGATTTTAACATGGAAAACCCATAATGGGAAAAACCATGGTGAGGATTAGCTCACAATATGTTATAACCGGTTATAAGATATTACAGGGCTCATTGCTAGGACTCATTTTCCTTGAAAGGATCACAACATAAAGTAATTACAAAAAGAAGTGTGGCTCACTGCAAAAAGATGAACTGATGAAATACACCTTTTGTGTGCTGAGTTTAGTTCCAATTAGGCTTTGTAATACAAAATCCTACACCAGTTTGCAAGTACACAACAACTACCTCAACTGAATACAACTTCGAATAATATTACATAGTCACACATCATTGCTTATTACTTTTTGCATGTTACACACTACACACATACATCTATATCTTTAAATACAAAAAGATGTTTCATATATATACACTATTACAACTTCATACATCAATTAGGTCAGCCTAATTAGATGTACACATACTTCATTAAATCACCAATGAAGCACATACCACTTATCTGAGTCAGTCAGAAGAAAGCTCATACCATTTGCAAAATTACCGAGTGGAATACTATAAGACAAACTCTATCATCCATATATTTTAGTCCTTTCAACAAAAACTGCTGAAAACTTATGTAGAGATGCAACTAATAGTCCTGATCATCATATTAAAATCTCATGGAGCGATCTTCTACTGAGAACATTTCTGGACCAAATTACTGGATCAAAATAACATAAACATAGTTTTTTTTGGATTGCAAAACTATTACCAACCAATGTTGGCATCAATGACAACACACCGAAGGGATTCTTCTTCATTATTCCAACAATATCCCCCTTTTTCATTGGTGGAAACATGTGCCAAAAATAAGAATTGAGAAAAAAATTCACTCCCCCTTTCAACTGTGCAGACTAAGAAAAACTTCATGAAAAAAACCAAAATTATATACTTTCCACACATATTCTCCCCCTTTGACATCAAAGACAAAGGGCATCCCAATGATTACCTCAGAAACAAACAAAAATAAATATAGAAAACATTTAACTAGAACTAGGGGCACCATCCAATTCCTTGAGAATAGCTTCCCAAACCTGTTTTCCTTCATCCCATATCCCTTTTGCTTTGACAAGTGTTTTGTGTAGTGATTCCACTCTAACCAAACATTCTTCTCCTTCTTCCGAAGTGGATGGGTTAAGTTTTATCTTTCCAAGTTTTTTTGCATCCACTAGAGCATATGATACAGGAATATGTCTAGCCATAACCAGATCTCCAAGCTAACCAAACCGCCTTATTGCATCCTCTTTCTGCTTCTGTAAAGTGAAGAACTTGTTTTGTAAGTCTGCAACAAAATTCCAAGCAGTATAACTTCTATCATCTAAAATTTTGTAGTCTTCGGAGGCATGCTCTAGTTGAGACTCTACTAAGTCCATTAAATATTTGATGCCTCGAGTGGCGTCAGGCCACCATATGCAGTATACAAACAATATATGTGATTCCTCTTCATAGTACTTTACCTCTTTCAGACTTCGCATCACTTTGGTATGTGCAATTGTACATCTATCCTATAGTTCAATTAACCTTTTCTCCAAAATTCTTGTCTCCGCCTCTTTCTCAAGTTGTAGCTTAAGATCAGAGGAGTATTATTTGATTGAATCAACTAGAAGCTTTAGGTTCTCTAAAGGGGCTAAGGAGGTATTGATAGTAGCACTGGGTACTAACTCCTATAAAGTCTTAATAGAATCATTTATTAATTTAGTCCCTTTATGATAAGTTTCAATCATTTCTTCTATATTGGAGTTAAGAAAAGTACCACAAATTTTTACTCTTTCAACCGGTGAGATCTTTCTCAGATCCATATACCCTAGATGTGAAGGAAGTTGAATCAGCTAGGGTGGTAGCATAGGTTGGATCTGTGATTTCCTTGTCAACAAGCCCTTAAGAATATTTCCAAATGATTCTCCAAGAGGCTTTGAAAGCTCAACAGTCTTTGATAGCTCTTCTCCACTTCTTCCAACCTCTCTATCTTCCTTGCTTTCTTCTTTCTCTTCCTCTTCTTCTTTTCTGGAGGAATTTTTTGAAGCCCTATCTTTATTTTCTTCTTCCTTCTTGTCTTCATCATCTCTACCATCATCTTCCTTTTCACCTTTGTTTCCTTCATTTTCACTCTTGTCTTCTTCTCTATTTTCGGTATCCTCATTATGTTCTCTTGGATTATTACTAGTTTCACCTTTTTGCTAATCTTTAGTATTTTTACTGGTTATTTCTTTTGTATCATTCAGAGGAACAAATGTATCTGAAGAAACATGTGTTTCACCAACATTTTCCATAACAGGATGGTCTTTGGTTTCTATAATATTGATAGGCTCCTGTTCTTGAGTTGTGAGATGAAGAACTAGTTTTCATCCCAGAATTCTTTGCCATTTTTCTAACTATATCAAGGGTTTCTTGTCTCAATTTTTCAATACTTTCCTTCTCTTTAGTCATTAAGGTAGTGACACTTTGCTTGACCCTAAACAATTGGGAACATTCTTTTACCAGGGAAGCAACATCTTCCTCAGACAAGGAGGATCTATATATGTTTAAGGCATCAGATTTGAATTTGTCTTCAATGGTTGCAACTTCATGCCTTCTATGAACTAATGCTTCCCACACATTTTCATTCACCTTCGTCCTTATAGATTCCATAAACTCATTAAAGATAACCGTGTATTGAACAAAATCATTTATAATTGTTTCCTTATCCTTTTTATCAACTTCATCAAATAATCTAGCAATAGCTAGAAAATTCTCTTACTCTACCATATTGTTCACTTAAACTTCCATCTTTAGAGGTGGACGATCACTTACCAGAGGAGAGTTGGGAATGTCCTCCGTAGGTCCTAATGTTCCTTCATCTTTCTTTTTCTCATGCACATGAATTTTGAAAGCTTCCATTTCATCTTTTGTATCTTCATCATCATATAAGATTTCAACCTTATCTCTAGTTTCAGCTTCTTCATTGTTGGCAGATGCACTGCTCCTTTTTCTTTTCAACTGGCTTTCTTCTTCTATCCCAAGTCCTATTTCTTCTTGCATTGCATCACTCAAATTTATTTTCCTGCTTGCCTTTTTCTTTACTCTTTTTTTGGGGGTGACAGGTGGTACAATAGGGGGTACATTCCTCTTCTTAGAGGCCCTAGTGTTGGGTCTAGAGGAGGCAGTTATGTTAATTGTTGCAAGGGAACTGTGCATTGCCTACTAAGTGACATTCTCACAAATTTTGTAAACATCTCACCACAAAAGTCTGGGAATAAATTTCATACATCTAGTTTCTTCCATACTAGGTTTTCATATTCTGGCTTCACGGAATAATCATCTCTAGCCAATTCCTTTACCCATTGATCCATGAGTTCTTGATGGTCAAACTCTTCCAATTTTGTGTGAATTTAGATCTTGGTATCCTCAGTAGGAAAGACACTACTTGGGATTCATGAAAATGCACCCATGGGGTCCATTTCGTAAACTTTCCATGAAAATATTATAAACCTAGGTCGAGGTCTCTCAAAGGTCTCAACAACATTTTGTGTGGCCATCTTTCCTTAATTCTTTTGAATATGATTATGATAATTTCTTCTAATTCAAACCAATAGAGTATTAATAACTGTAAATACCTATTTTAAGCTTCAACGAAAACTAGGGTTTGTTGCCAAGTACACTGAATCACTTTCACCTTGCTTTAGCTCGCTCTACTTTCTTTCAAGTGTGTAAAAGTGATTTAATTCAACTTGAGTTTTCAATTTATGTTTTATCAATTTTCCCTAATTCACATTAAATGCATTCCACCTTCAAAAGGCTAATAAACACTTTGTGAAATATACTGTAAACCGTAAAAAGCTTCACATCTCCAAATTTGTAGCTTTTCTATCAAAATCATTTTCAATAGCTTCAGTATGCCATTCTACATCACATATCTTTGTGTCACTACTTGACACCTCTTATATCAAGGGTTTCATTAGATATCTTTATAACTACTCCCCCTAAAACCACTACTGGATTTATTTTTTAAAAGTATTTGCACCAACTACAGGTACAAATGTATTTGATTCATCCTTATTCTTAGGTTCCTCCTTTTTCTTCCAAATCTTCTCCATTTCCTTTCTTACTTCAATAGGATTCACTTTATTCACAAGTTTATTCTTTTGTTTTGGATCGGGTTTCTTCCCATTTTTGCTTTTGTAGAATTTTGAGATATGCCTTGGTTTGTTGCAAGTGTAGCACACAACATTTTTCTGACCAAACTAATTTGAATTTATCCTTGATTTGCACTAGTTAGCTTTATGTCCAAAAGCATAACACGTATAGAAATAGCCTTGAAAAGATTAATTCATTTTGCCAATATTGAATCTATTCATCATTATCTAACTTCTGCACTCAGTAGCTCTATGTCCAAAATTTTTACAAGCAAAACATTGTTCGGAAAAGATTCCAACATTCTAATTCATTCTACTTCTACACTATGTTTCCCTATGACCAAATTTATTGCATGAAAAACAAACACCATTAAAGGATGGGTACCTTTGTGCATTGGTTGTCAGATAAGAGTTCTTTTGGTATAGCTTCTTTAGTTCTTGAACTGTTTATTATTGCCTTGAGTCTTCAATTGATTGTCAACTTTGTTGGGAATCTGATTTTCCTTTAAACTTTGTCCTTCTTCAAGTCCTAAACCACCTTTATCCTTAGATGGTTTCTGAAATGTGATCAACTCATCAAGCATTGTAGTACTTGTTTTGATTTGTTCTTCATGGGCTCTTGCTTTCTCCAAGTCAGATCTTCAGATTACCATTTCTTGCTCAAGCTTTGTACACTCATCAGTCTTGCTTTGGATTTTAGCTTTTTGGAATTCTTCAATTCTTTCCTTTTCTTGCTCAAGCTTTGTACACTCATCAGTCTTGCTTTGGATTTTAGCTTTTTGGCATTCTTCAATTCTTTCCTTTTCTTCCACTTGTACCTTCAATCTAGTGATTTCTTCATTAGCTTTCTTTAACTGATCACTGACTTCTCTATGCCTTTCTTTGAACTTCTTGATTTTCTCTTTTAACTTTTTGATGCATTCAATTTCTTCACTTAAGTTTTCCTTCAAAGTTTCTTTCTCATTTTCACTTTTGTCCAAGTCTTCAAGAGCAGTATGGAGTTCTTTAGTTGCAAAGATCTCTTACAGAGGAACAAGATACTTTTTATCAGCCATGTGTTCAAAAGCCATCTAATCATGACATTACCAAAAGCCATCTAATAATTGGTTTTTGGTAATGCATTACCATAAGGATTAATTAAACACCCTTCGGATTATGCAACTTTGACGTAATACAAGAACATGTCTTGTACAAAAAATATTATTTTCACAACCTTAACAAAACAAACATAATGAATGGAATTTCCTCTTATTGACCTATGTAAAGTGATTTGTAGAAGATTTGGATCACCAATTATAAATACCCCATGCCCTTCTATGCTTGCTTCTAGTGCAGTCACAGATGGAGAGTTCAAAAAGAATAGTCCAAACCATGCATCTTAGAGTCAACACAACAAAAATGACAAGAAAATGATCTACAAATATGATTCTTTATTGAATTGGAAATATTACATGCAACATGTGCCTCATGGGTGAATAACCAAGGCTCACAAGCCTACCGTAGGGAATTCAACATTGCAACTGGCCAAAGGATTTATTACAGTCCCCCAGGTTGATGCAAGAATCTAAATATCTAACTACTAATGAGTAACTGACTAATAATTTGCAATGAATTACAATGATCTTTAATATGATTCTCCAACTCCAACAAAGGTCTATGTCGGCCACAAGGGTTTACAAAACCTGATAAATGATTAATATGAAATTCAACCTCAAAACATAAGAAGATAATCCTTCATGAAATGAAATGACTTGTGAATATCCAAGATAGATCCCATTAAACCCAAAATACTTGTATGATGTCCCATTAGGCTCGGCATGTTCTGCAATAGGTCCGAACTAAGAAATCTAGAGTAGGTCGACCCCAAATGCTCTGACTGTGAAATATAGTGAAATTTTAAGAGCGATAACTTTTGGTAGACAAATGCAAATTATTTGAAATTGGATATGTGATAGATGTCAATGTATAGATGCTATATCCTACTCCATGAGCTAAGAAACGATAATGCGTTGAAATGTAAAAAGAAATACTAAAACAACTACTGAATGAAATGCAAGGAAAGAAATGTTTTTTGTTGATACAGGATTGCTTTACAACCAAGGATGCTCTTGCATTAGACACCCAGGGTTGGAAGAAAAGTGAGTCCCTCACTTTCCAAGGCTAAGAGGAAATCCAAAACGATCCACCTTAGCTTAAGAAATCCATGATGAATCTTCCACTAGTCTGGCTTTCCACTTCACAAGATATTATTTGTACTGCTTGTTTCTAGTGCTCCTTCTAGTTCTTGTATCCAAAATTTTCTCAATCTCCTTTGGTTCTTGATGTGGTAACTACTCCTTCAAATCCACTTCGCTGCTACTGCCACTTGACTATCCTTCATGATACTCATATATATATGCAACATTGAAAATAGGTGATATACCCAATGTCTTTGGTAACGCCACTTCATATGCATTTCTAGAATCAAACTTCCTTAGAATCCTACACGGTCCAAACTTCCTCATCTTCAACTTGTTGTATGTTCCCACTAGAAATCTCCCCTTCCTTAGATATACCATCACTTCATTTCCAACAACAAATTCCCTGTCTCTGGTGCTCATCTTTCATCTACTTATACTTGTTGTTCATGCCTTCCAAATTCTTTCAGACTTGATTATGCAATGTTTCCATAAAATCTGCAAATTCTTCTGCCTCTGCACTCCTCTTGTTCTCCATTCTGATGTCTCTTAGCTCCGCAACTCCTTTGGGATGTATTCCTGTTACAATCTCAAATGGTGTCTTTCCTATACTTTAGTTCACTGAGTTATTGTATGCAAATTTTTCTTGCAGTAGAACTATGTCCCAATTTCCTTCCTTATCTCCAATCAAACATCTCAACAAGTTACCCAAAATTCTATTTACCACTTTTGTTTGTCCATTTGTCTATGGGTGATATGATGAACTGAACATTACGTCTATCTTCATCTTCTTCCACAATGTCCTCCAAAAGTATCTAATGAATTTAGTATCCCTGTTTGAAACTATACTCTTAGGTAATCCATGTAATCTCACAATCTCCTTGAAAAATAGGTCAACAACATGCACAACATCATTGGTCTTCTTGCAAGGAATGAAATGTGTCATTTTAGAAAATATGTCCACTACTACCATTATAGAATCATATCCTCTTTGTGTTCTTGGAAATCCCAATATGAAATCCATGCTTATATCTTCCCAAGGTCTCTTTGGTACTGTCAAAGGTTTGTACAATCCAATATTATGACTACTCCCTTTTGCAACTTAAAAAAATTTGTAGCTCTGATCATACTTCCTGACATCCTTATATGTATGTAGCCAAAAATAGTGTTCACTCACCAAAGCTACTATTTTATCCACTCCAAAATGTCCTACTAGTCTTCCACTATTCTTCTCCTTAATCAAATTCTCCCTTATTGAACTCCTCAGAATACATAATTAATTTCCTTTGATCAACATGCCTTCTTGAATGAAATAATCCAACCATTGGCTTCGGTTTATTATTACTAGTTCCTTACATGCTCTCCATGCTTCTGCAAAATCTGGATCATCCTCATACATGTGATTCAGTTCGTCAAAACCTTATACCTCTACCCTCATCTTTGTTAGAAAATTCCTTCTACTCAATGCAACTACAACATTGTTTGACTTGCCACTCCTATGTTTCAACACAAATGTATAACTCTACAAGAACTCAACCCATCTCATATATCTCTAATTTAGCTTCCCTTGACTGTTTAAATACTACAAAGCTTGATGATTTGTATACAACACAAACTCCTTAGGTAACAAGTAATGTATCCACTTCTTTGGGGCTTGAACTATGGCATAGAATTCCAAATCATAAATTGAATATCTCCTTTTGGCATCATTCAACTTCTCACTGAAATAAGCTATAAGTCTTCCTTCTTGACCCAATACTGCTCCTATTGCATTTCCACTTGCACCACAATCAACTTGAAATACTTTGCCAAAATTTGGTGATGCTAACACCGGTTGCTCTATCACCCTTTTCTTCAACAATTCAAAACTTCTTTGTGCTCTGAATGTCCACCTTAAATTCTTCCTGTCTGCTCTCATTGTCTCAGTCATGGGGTTACAAACGTTGTTAAAGTTCCTAATAAAATCATGGTAGAAACTAGCTAATCCATGGAATGATCTCACTTCTCCAATGTTCACTGGTGTAGGCCAATCAACAATTGCTCACTTTCTTAGGGTCCATCTTCAATCCTTCAGTAGAAATAACAAAACCCAAATATACCAATTTTTTCTTCATGAAGCTACACTTCTTGACATTAATCAACAACCTCTCTTCCCTCAACCTCTGCAATACTTGTCAGATGTGCCACAACTGTTCTTCTCTAGTCTTACTAAAAATCAAAATATCATCCGAATAAAAAATGACAAACTTACCCAAGAATTTCTTCAGTACCTCATTCATCAACCTCATGAAAGTGCTTAGTGCATTGGTCAATCCAAAAGGCATTACTAGCCACTCATATAATCCTTCATTAGTCTTAAATGCAGTCTTCCATCCATCTCCCTCTTTGATTTTGATCTAATGGCACTCACTCTTAAGATCAATCTTTGTGAAATACTTTGCTCCACTCAAACAATCCATAATGTCATCCATCCTTGGCAATGGGAATCAGTACTTGACAATGATCTTATTGATTTATCTTGAATCTATACACATTCTCCACTCTCCATCTTTCTTTGGTGCAAGTAAAACAAGTAACACACACGAGCTTAAAATTTCCTTGATCAATCCTTTCTTCAACAAATCTTGTATCTTTTAGTTCAACTCTGCATTTTATTCTGGTGTCATTCTATGTGTTGCCTTGTTTGGAAAACTTGCTCCCAGTACTAGGTCTATATGATGATTGATACTCTGGACTAGGGGCAATCCATCTAGTACATTCTTTGATACAATGTCTTCATATTCTGCTAACAATTATGCAACCTCTTCATTCTTTGTGGTAGGTTTCTCTACCTTCAAACCATTTCTTTTCTTTGGAATCAATACAAAACATATATTTTCATGCCTCAATCTATCAAATTTTTTTCTTCCATCTACCAAACTATGTTTGGTAGTTCCACAAACTTCAGTCTTCTCCTTTTCCTCCAAAGGTATCAACTTAATTCTTTTTCCATTGGAAGTCACAATATAAGTATTTCTTCTTCCATCATGAATTGCTTTCTTATCATATTTCCATGGTCTTCCTAGTAGTAAATGAAAAGCATCTATAGGCATAATATCACACAATACTTCATCCCTATATGATCCAATATGAAATTTCACCAAACATTGCTCATTTACCAATATCTTATTCTCATATTGAATCCATGCTATCCTATAGGGGTTTGGATGTTTCAATCTTTCCAAATTCAACTTGGTCACCATCTCTTCTGAAACTAGGTTATCAGTGCTACCACTATCAGTGATAACTTTACACACGTTTCCTCCAGACTTACATCTAGTTCTAAAATGACTCTTTCTTTGTGGTGGTTCCCCAATCACCTCTTCATGCATAGAGCTCTCCTCATTACCAATGATTCACCTTTCTCTGTTTTTCCAATAGAATTAAGGGATTCAACATGTTCTTCATCCACATAAGTTGTTCTTTCAATATGCTTAGATTTCTTGCCAGTTCTTCCTTGATGGCATTCAAATGCTCTATGTCCTTCACCTCCACACTTGAAACAAGTTCCTCTGAATGGTTTTCTCTCATATATCCCTTGTTCTCTTCGGTATCCATGATTACAATAAGAATTATGACCTCTGTCACTATGGTAGAAATTCCTATCTTCTCTTCCTCTGAGGTATGAATTAATGTCCTTCTCTTCAGTCCAATAGGGTTTTACATCTTTTTTCTTCTCTGCATAAGGTCTTCTTTCTCCAGGTTGTGATCCACCCCTCTGGAATCTTCCTCTTGCATTTCTCTGCCTTTGTTCAGACTTCTTGTTCAACTTCTCTTCCACCTTCAATGCAAACCAATATGCTTCTTCAATCGATGTCATCTTTACTAGGCTCAATTCTTCTTGAATGTTTGATCTCATTCCATTAATGTATCTCACCACTTTCTCTTTGCTTGCTTCACTATGACCTGTTCTGATTATCATTTTGTAGAATTCTTCAGTTTATTCTTTCATAGACCTCTCATTGTCTTAGGTTCTACAATCTCAATATGCATATGTGCGATAAGGTATTGCTTTAAAAGTGTATTCCTTGGGGACATTATTGCTAGCTAACAAGTGATGAATTGACTCAAATTGACATATGTGGTTGATGAGATATTTTTGTTGTGGTTGTTATTCTTAATAATACAAAGGCATAGAATAATATCTACTCATATGCATGCAAATAAAATACAAGTTAATGAAATCTATAACAAATGGTGATGGGCAAGTGTATTCCACTAGATCAATTGTTATTGAAGGGAACTATTTTTTTTTTGGTTAGTTATAGGATTTTGTATTGCTTGAAAAGAAAGATTACATCGTTTGCCTCATAGATTTCATCCACCATCCAAAAATCTCCTACAACTAAATAATTTTTTTTAAAGGCATTTCAACATGCTTAAAAACATAGACTGTAACCCTACCTACCTACTGCCATTCACCGTCTATCTACAACTACCTTACATGCATTCTCAAAATTTTCTTTCAGTCTTTAACCCTTCACACTATAACCTCTAAACAACCACAATAGGGTTCAACCCCCAAAAAACCAAAAATAATGTAACAGTCATGTGTTACTTCTGCAAACAAACTTAAAAGAACTACAAATTTTAACTTGTGCCACCCATTTCAAGGCCACATTTTCTTGTTGCTTTCACTCTCCACTGCCTCACTTTCTGTCCTTCAACTTCCATGTGCTTTGCTTCCGCTTTCGCTTGGGCAATAATGGCTTCCACCTTCATCATCTCTACAAAGAGCTTCAAAGCTTGCTAGCCTAGCCTTGCCTCTTCTCTGCACCTATTTTTAATTTCATCCTCCGGCCAATGCACAAAAGGAATGCATCCTTCTGCCCCTTCCAGTTCCTCATTCTCAATACCTTCTCGTATGTCCATACCTTCACCTGGAACTGTCCATTCAAGAATCAATTCCAATCCTTCCAGAAAATCTCTATGCACTATCATTTCCATCACTTCTCTTACTGTGTTTATCGATTCACCCAAGTCTAGACCCCATGCTACTATCAAAGAGTATACATCCATGTTTGTCTTGTATCAACGCCTTAGATTTCCAAAGGATTTCCCCAAAATCATCCGAACACTCTGCACCAACCTCTCATCAGTGAATAGGAACATTCCCATTAATCATTGATCATAGGCATCACCATAGAACAAATTCAATTGCCTCCTCGATTGCAGAGTGAAATTGACCTCCATTTGAGTCTACTTCACAACTGCTGCCACCACCACCACACTATCTTTGAGCCTTCTTCAACACGCCAAACTCTATTAATTCTTCAATAATCGAGGGACGAGAGGTAATAAATCTCTTAACATTGCACACACTGATCTTAGTTACCCCTCGTATTGCAGATGCCACTGCCAACTTCTACATCATTCCTCCAGTCATGTCCACTTACTTCAATCTGCCCTCGAACTCATTTCATTAATGTTGCGTCCTTGCCATATTTTCAATCTTACTCCATTAAAATCACATTTCTCAAATCTTCAATTCTTAGTTCACCAACCTCTCTAAAAGTTATTGCCCAATTCGACAAGATGTCGACCTTCGAATTGCCAACTCTCCTTATGTGACTTACAACAAAATCTTCACACGAGTTTAATTCTTCTCTAATTTTTACAATTGTATTTTGAATGTGCCATTCACCTATTTCCCCTTTCATTATTGCTTGGACTATAATGAGTGAATCACCTTCTAAACGTATTCTTGAGGCTCCCAGTTTCTTACCAAGTTTAACCGCCAGCAATGCAACTGAGGCTTCAACTATGTTATTTGTTCTTTCCATCAACTTCTTCGCTCCAAATGCTACTACATTCCCTTCCCAGTCTCGAATAATGAATCCTGCACCTGATGGTCCAGGATTCCCTTTTGATGCGCCATCAAAGTTAACTTTCCACTAGCCTTCCCTTGTCTTTTCCCATGCAACTACCATTGACACCTTTATCGTTAGTTTAACCCAACTTGGCCCCTTAACGAGTCGTTATTGAAGGGAACTATTACCAACAAATAAAAATAGATAAAAGGAGTATTACACTTGTTGAATATATGCTTGGAAGGTTCTATGCATTAGCCACTTAGTTGTAGTAACAATTAAATTTAAAAACTATGGAAAATTGAACACAATTAATAAAAACGAAGGTTGAACATTGATGACCATGATATTTCTTTAGAGATGATAAAAAATAGAAAACAATCCATATTATATGTACCAAGAGATTTAAATGTATTTATTCTATGCACTTGATGAATTATTCAATAAGAACATTTTAATAATTCATATCATAATATTCATTGAATTACTAGTTCACATTTTGAAATGTGTTTACATTACATGTTCAATGAGTTTATAATATCTTGAAATGTGTTCAATTATTTATCAATTGCTCTTTCATTTTGATAGTAAATTTCAAAAATCGACTAAAGATAATAAATTAAATTATCTCTTTACATCAATTGATCCCAATTAATTGATGTAAATTTGTATCAATCAATTTGCATAGATTAAATTATAAATTAAAATAAATTTATATCAATCAATTCTTTTTTATTAGTTCTAATATAAATTTGTTTGAGTCAATTAAATCAGATTTATAATTAATCGAAGTCAATCTAAACATTGAAATTTATAACAATAATTTTTTATGTTATTAAATAAATGTATATTACTTGATATAGATTTATCCATATCAGTTATTATAAGTTTATCAATATCAATGATTGATGCTAATTTATATATGAACTAATTTATTGAACTAATTTTTTATCAATCCATGTTGATATCAATTTAAATCAAATGATGTAAATATATATTGATATTAATTTATATCTATCGATCACTTAAATTATATTTAGAAATTAGATATCAATTTAATACATTTTAAATGTTACTTTTCTTCCAACACCTTCCAATGTTTCACAACTTGAGAACTCTAATGGGAGTTATTCCTTGCTCCGTGTGAGCGTGTGTGCCAGAGTCCTGGAGGTTTTACATTCATTAAGTTCTGCTCTGCTAATGATGTCAACAGAGCTGTGAAAAGGATTGAGGGTGCATGGGTGGAGTGGTGAACGCTCAATAGTGTTTGCTTCCTCTACAAGATTCCACTTGTGCATTCCTAGGCGTCCATCTCCAACTTATGCTCAGAATTTAGGTCAAGATCAATTGGTTGGCAGCAATGGTGCAATGCAACATTCCAAGTCTTCCAGCCAAGGCTTGTAGCCCAGATCTAAGTCTTCCAGGCACAATCAACTTTTCAATGTTGAGTCTCTCTCTGTTTCAGAAGCTAGGTTTCCTAATTAGGTAGCAAATGTGCAAAACTCATCCTCTTCTATCTCTCTTGCGTCTTCCCCTCCTGGCAGCAAGAACAAGGTTTTGCTTCCTGTTATCCCAGAAGTCATTTTGGATTTGGAACCTTAGACCGTGATGCCTTTCTAACAAGTCATGCCTTCATTTGTAAATTTCACATATTTTGGCCCAAACTAATTGACCTCTATGCTTGCATTTCATCTTCTTGGCAAAACCTTTCAGATGAATCAATCATCATTTACTTCTGTGCTCATGGTTTCTTTATTCTAGAATTTGCTTCTCTCAGAGACAAGGAACAAATCATAGGAGTTGGTATGTGGGATTTTAAGGAAAATTGTATGCACTCTTGGTATACACCCTTTGACCCTCATAGCAAATCCTATTCTTTTGATCCAATCTAGATTCGCCTACCTTACTGTTACAGTAGTGGGAAGAGTCGGGTTTATCTTCAATTCCCAACTTTTTTGGCAACTTTGTGTGCCTTGCCCCTAAAAGAACTAACAAAATTTGCACGACATATGCACAGATTTGTGTGGAAACGGACCTCACTAAACATCTCCCTAAAGAAATTGTTTTGAAGGTTGGAGATATATCTTGGATACAACTAGTGGATTATGAAAAGTTGAATTTCAGATGGCATAGATACTTTGCTCATGGTCATCAAGCCTCCCATTGTGATAGGAAAACCACCACAAATCTTGGGGTCAACAAACCTACCTAGAGGGATGGCACAAAGCCTGATAACCACATTATTGCATCCCAAATTCAAGATTTAAGGAATAAGGATTGTTTCGTTGTTACCAAAGGATTGACTTCCAAAAGTTTTACCATCGTTCCCTCTCCTCTGGGTGAGGGTACGAATGCAACTCCAAGTTAGGAAAAGGACTCAAATATTCTAGATTCAAATATACTAGTTGATATACCAATTGATTCAAAGGGGGCGAAGACGAGTTTTTTTTAAGGACACAGAAGGGGATTCCAAGCGCCCCTGGGAAGAAGACGAAGGGATGGCTTCAAATAATCAAGAATGGAATGAAGTAAAAAGGAAGAAGAAAGGTTTCTCTAATAACTCTCATCCGATGATCTATAGACCATTTGCTCTGAATATAGGCTAGACCGGTCTGTACAAAAGGAATCATTGCTTCTTTAGGCAGACTACATAGGTGTTTTCTTTGTTTCTATATGATATTTCTTGGGACAGTTGGCTCAGGTGATGATGCTTTCTGTGGCTCTTTGGAGCCTTTCCCATACACACACACATATAAGCTCATATATGCTCATCTACATATTATTACAAATGTAATACAGAGTACAACAAAAATAAAAATATATTAAATTTATACACATGCATGTATACATGGTATAAGATATGCCTTTGTACTTGCATTCTATGTTTTTGCTTCTTCCTAAACATGATGACACTCAATACAACTCTAAGAAGACTCACAATGTGATACTATAGTCTAGGTGCACATAAAATGATAAGTTTCAATAAAATAGAAAGTGCTTGATCAATTTAAGTGTAAAAATTTGTACTAGTGTAAATACTAAAAACTTAATTTATACTTGAAGAATAGGATTGCTAGAATGCTCCAAATCTCCATACCCATGCTCATGTGTCTCACCCATAGTCATTGTGACTGAAATATTCCGAGCCAATTTTTTTCAACTTTTCAATTACAATAAGCAGAGCAAGACACAGTCGTTAGGGTTAGATCTAAACCAAGACGATGCTGAAGCAACTCTAACTAGAATGTACACCAGGATCCCAAGGTGGGCAAGGTGTGAGCATTGGTCAGAGGATCTTAAAGAAATGCTGATACAAAGAACTCTAACCAAGAATGCGCCGGTGAACGACGAGCATGTGGTCAGAGGATCCCTAGCAACTAATAAGCTGAAATAACTCGACGTCAAGAATGTGCTTTCCAATCCGAGATGGAATGGGAGCTACAATATGACGGAGATGCTAATAATTACAATGCAATTAAGGAAAATAAGTGAATGTTGAAAGTAAACTCGACACCCAGAATGTGCTTTCTAACCCAGAGTGGGAAAGGAGCTACCATAGGGCGGAGATGTAAGATATTACAAGGCAATTCAGAATGTAAAGTAATCATTCAAAACATGATAAGCAAGATTAGAGAACTGCTGACAGTACTACTGTTCAGCTTACAATAAGCAATAGAATGCCTGCAAGATCAAGGAATTAGAGCTCTTCAAATTGCTGCACTAACAAAGATGTTTTCCATAAGGCCTTTAAAACTTCCTGATGCTAATCCAAGAAGAAATATGCAGATTTCTCAAATCTGATCTGACAGACCAGCAACATGAATATCATAACCAGCAACACAGATCCCTAGCAATATGCTCATAACTCTCTCATTTCTCACCCAAATGATCTCAAATCTGATGCAATAGACCCTCAAAATGATGGCGCCTAACTTAGTAATAAGAAATGGCATCTAAAAGTGGTTATTAATTACTGACACGAATCCCAAGGCACTCCAGAAAGTACGGCCTTCAAGGAATGACGAATTTGCATTATAAAATCATAAACTTCGTATTAAAATCTGCAAATATTCATGAAGGGGCGCCTCCAACAGGGAAACACAATGAGACAATACCCAGAATGAGAATGTTTAAGATTTGAGACTTGTGAGCAGAAATATACATTCAGCAGTCATGACCAGCAACTCTGGAATTGACAGGAAATGATAAAACTCAACTACGAAGGATAGGAAACCAACTATAACTGAAAAGACAAATCAATAACACTCAAACCTCTCAACTAGTTGCTGTCTTTCAAGCAAGAAGAAGAGCCAAGCTAGGAGGCCTTCATTCCTCGA
This sequence comes from Sequoia sempervirens, assembly GCA_007258455.2. NCBI lineage: Eukaryota > Viridiplantae > Streptophyta > Pinopsida > Cupressales > Cupressaceae > Sequoia > Sequoia sempervirens. Next base: position 27,254 of record VDFB02328181.1, on the reverse strand, counting down.
AGCAATCCCAAAGCCAATCTGGCAGCATAACATTCCTGTAGACAAAAGATAATTCAAAGAGAACCAATGGCTTCCTTTTATAAATTCCAGTTGACCTGTCTCGAAACCCTAATCTTCTTTTTTGAATCAAACCCTAATTCTCCAATAGGTGGCGTCCCACTTTCCCAAGCACAACTTTGACTTTTAATATCTTTATTTCTTCCTTGAAGTTGGCGTCCAATTTATGCTTGAATTAAACTTCTTTATAAGAAATATAATTAATTTCCTTCAATGAAGCGCCACCCAAAAAGAACATCTTTTAAAAACAACTTAAAGTGAAGTTGTTAGGCCAAGGGGGGTCAATGTTAAAATATAACATTAAAACATGACTTAATTGAAATAATTTGACTTATCTCTCCAATTGTGCCCCAAAGCCAAAAATGAGTAAGCCAACTGATCAGTCTAAAGTAGAAAGCCAACCGTGCCGAAACCAACAGGACCACTGCCAGAAATAGAATTTACTAAAAATAGTAAATTCCAGAAAGTGCTCGGAATGCCAAGAAAAACATACCACTGCGAAGCTCTCTGAAAACCCAGAAAGAATCCGCCATTAAAACAACCAACCTCAAGCAAAAGCATCCTCCAAAACGCGAAACCCTAATTTTTCCACTGACTAGCCGACAGCACACTGGGAATAGGCTATCAATCACTGAAAAGTGAAGTGCTAAAAACGGGGACATTACAGTGACCCAATGTGGGATTGATTGAGTTGCAACATGATCTAGTGCATGCTACTAATGTGTTTCACTAATTAAACAATTTATATGACATACTTAAAATTAAAAAATTGTACTTGAATTCTACAAAACAATTAAAATAATTATCACAACACTGGAGCTAAGGAGACGGATTTCTTGTAGCAATGATCTATTGGACCCCACTATAGTTAGTTGTATCAACTATCAGAAAGGTTGTGCCAACTCTAGAATAATTGAATCATCAAACAAAACCATGAACGATCCCATTACAAACCCTAGAATAATATTGAAGGGATGCTAATGAATCGCCATAGTACAAACATTTGGAAATTGCTCAGTTGCAAGTGCAATATCAATGCTTAGAGCATGAAATGGAAATTGAGGAGCTTAATATCCTTTGAGGTTGTAAAGGAGTGTGGATTGCTCATCTATCTACATGGCATGAGAAGGAACTTTCCAAAGGAATGCCACTATTTAAGATGATGAATTGATATACATCTAATAAATAATATATAAAGCACATGCTCGACTATATAGCTCACCTTCTCTAGTCATTCATGCCACATTGCATGGTGACACTATATCTACCTAGATGAATGGGTCATATGTGTCTAAGCAAACTTTGATGTAGTGGATTTTTGGCACAACAAGTTTGAGCATGGACAATCTGGTCATCTACACATTCATTTATAGTCAAATATGCCCTGGATAAGGCAGAGGATGAAACTATATTCTCAACTTGGAATGCAGAACATTGATACGTTGTCTAGTGGGTGGCTTGGTTGTTTGAAGCTTTCTTAGTTTAAATTTAAGTATACCTTAGTTACAAGAGATCCTTGAGAGGAAGATGGTCATATTTCAAAGTCTCAGTTCAAAGTCATATAGAGGAAGGAGAAGATATCAAAGGACAAAGTTCAGAGATGTAGAACAAGAGAGACAGACGTTTGATTGTATGACATAACCTTGTGAATTTGTAACCTTACATATCTTGCTAATAGTAGATTCAAGGCATTGCACTACTTGTTGGAGTTTTCCAAAACCGAGTTTCTCCAAAGTAATAGGTGTGTATACTTGTGTGTGTGCATGTACGTTGCTATAAGTTTTCCAATCTGATTGTATGACCTTGTGAATTTATAACCTTACATTTCTTGCTAATAGTAGATTCAAGGCATTGTGCTACTTGTTGGAGCTTTCCAAAACTGAGTTTCTCCAAGGTAATAGGTGTGTATACGTGTGTGTGTGTGTATGGATGTTGCTATATGTTTTCCACTACATTCCACCAAGTTTCCAAGAGAAGGATGGTAGGGGACAAGGAGACACATTTTGGAGATAGATTTTTTGAGGCCATCTTAGGGAATGACAAGGGATGACTATTAAAAAATAGGGAAATTTTGAATATTCATATGATAACATTGATAAGGCATTCATCATATACATTAGAGTTGAACAAATTAACAAAATTTAATTGCTTTCATTAAAAAAGACTCTTTCAACTAGTTCTTGTCAATGTGCTTTTAACATTTAAGAAAACTTTTCTCCTAAACCTTCTCACATTCTCCTAGATCTATCTTCTGAGTCTCCTCATAAAATAGCAAAGTGAAGGCACTTTCTATTGAATTTGGATTGGTTTTGCAAAGTGCTTGATCACTCACTGATATCTTCTTTTTTCTAGGTTCATAGTGCTTGAAACATGCTAAGACAAATTCTTGACTTTAAATGGAGACATAAAAAAACATTGCTTCAAGAAGCTGCTATCCCATAGCCTTTTTGCTATTTTACTCATGTCCAATTCAAATTCTTGCACTTTGACATGTCCTAGACCAGTCTTTAATTTTAGAGCATTCTATTACCAAAATTCTTGGACTATATATGAGGAGCTGTAGTTTTGCATACAAAGGGAACAAATTGTTGAGAAAACTCTTCTATGACTGTCACAAAACTGATCTGAGGTATGCTGCTGTCCAATTTTTATTTCAGTAGCAAAGACAGAAAGATACCTCCTCAAGTTAATTAATGTGACTTCTCCTATAAAAACTGATATCTTGCCTTGGAATGACTAAAAATCTGCTGAAACAGTGACATAAAAAACAAAAAAACATTAAAATAATTTTTAATTTATTTTCAGCCCTTTTTCAGTGTTTTTATGCAGGGAGGGCCAGCCATGCCCAAGACAGTCGGGGGACATGATTGATGTCCCAAGCTGTCTTGAGTATGCCCAGCCATCCCTGCAAAGTCCCCGCATTTCCAAGACGGTCAGGGCAAAAACAATGATCAAGGACAGTGAGGGGGACATTTCTAAGGCCCCAGAACATCCCTTGTATGGGTACAGGGCAAACAATCATGGGGAACACAGGTTTTCCATGTTTGTAGGTTCAATTTTCAATTCTTCCTATAATTCATGCAATATGGCCATAATATGATCAAGTATATCAGTCATTAGACTAGATAACATTTGTATCAATAAATTGGACATCAGTCCAACCAAACTATTTAGGTCATGCCATGTCAAAGCGAAATCAATTATTTAACAAATGTAGGCTTCTTAGATATGTTTTCTCAGTTCTGTAACTGTAAAAGTACTTTGCAAATGTTCTTGTAAATATTTTGCTGAACTGGGCAGAACAGACACCTGAAACATAAATCACTAATAAAAACAAAGAATGCTAGCCCTTTGATGTACCATATAGAAAACTCATAACTTGAATAAAGATGATCTGGATAATATTGCCTGAAATATGCTCTGTTTGTAACGACCAAACTTGTACGTCAAATTTAAAACTTTTGATTTCAACCACAATAAACAAGAACAATGCCATGATGATAAAAAATTTCCTTTAAAATACATAAACATGATATATCAATTTGCAACTTTAACTATTTCATCTTTAAAAGAAACAACAAAGTAAAGAAGAATGAAATACATACATAGCCCGAAGGCTATTGGCACCAATAGCAGTAAGAAGGTCCAGGAGTCCGTCTTGTCAAATCTTGGATCATCGGCCGATTGTTGAGGAGGAGAAACATCACTCGGGCGTTTTTCCGCCAACCACGGACTTATAATGCAGTCCCCCGCACGATCATTTTACAATGAACGACCCTCCCTTCGATGAAGAGATTGGTGGGGTATCCTTTAACGACTACCAACTGGGCATAGTGTTGTGTTCCTACATATCTAGGTTTTGTGCATACGGAACTCTTGAACTAGTATGTATTTTGGGACCACGGTGAACTGACAGTGTATTACCACAACTATGTGAACACTACTTTGGCCAAAGCGTTTACATTCAAACAAGAATGTAGGTCATCTATCACATGCACTAGCCAAGGTCAACTTGACTTGAGGCTTCCTTACTCTACGCGTAGGTTGGTCTATCAAGGTAGTCCGTACCCTAGACTTCCTACATCAAGCTAACTACTTGAACGGAGAACATTCTAACAAGTACTTACAACTATCTCCTTTATACTGGATACTCTCATCCTAGGAGCTTTACTAACTTGACTAAGTTAACTTATAACTAGTTGTGAACTGTAACTTATTAAATGCTCTCAATCCATTCCTAGTATTAAATAACTATCTACAAGCATACACTCCATATATGGAGTTAATACAAATAATGCCATTATTTCTTCAATGCATAGTAAATCCATCTACTAAAGAATGCAAAGTCAATAGTACAAAGCATGCAATTGCTTTTCTATTTTCTAAATTATCTTTTGCAATTGATATCATTCTTCAAATATTCAATCCAAAGAATATCATATAAACAAACTTATTCCCTATTCATTTCCAAACAAAGGGTATAAACAGACTTTCTCCTGATTACCATAACAGCAAAACATGGAAAAACAAAAGAGATAACATGCCTATTATTAGCTTTCCACAGGTGTTGCTCTAGTAAGAAGTTGCTACTCCTTCAGCTTCCAGTCAAAGGATTTCCAGCCACCTCTGAAATTGGACTCTTAGCACGACAGGGGATAATCTCAGATTACTACTCGTAGAGATGACAAATGACATAAGTGATTTCTCTGTCAAGTAAATACTACTTTCCAGAATTGAAGATTACACTCACAGCAGTACTGAGTTCACTCACAACAGGGTAAAATTCACTCTCAGCTAAATAATGGACACTCACAATCAGAACAAACTCACTCACAGCAGAATGAACTTCTTTGAAGAGAACAAAATCGAACTTGCAAACTTCTAAATTCGTGTTTTTAAGAATAAGCATTGCAGGCTTTATATAGTGTTTCAAAACTCAACAAATCCCTCTTCCTAAGGTGTTCAAGCTGCCAGCAGGGTTTGGAATAGTTCAAATAAGAGATGTGGCATCTTTTAGAGAAGATTTCGACCTTCATTTGATGACAGCAATGAAGAAAGTTTATTTTGCACATGGAAAATTCTCAAAAACACGACACCTACAGGTAAGGATAAGTGAAGATTTATGCAGAGACAAAGTCCTTGATCAAATGGCGTCCACCTTTCCCATTTTTCTGGCTGCAATCGACTTTCTCTTAGCCGCGTTCAGTCAACTTGGCAATGGTTGTGCGATTCTACAGGTGCCATTTTCACGGGAAGCTCTTATTTCCTCTTTATTTTCCACTTCATAGTTTCCACATAGTTTTAAAAGAAATATTTGAAACATGGCGGAATTGTCCCAATAATATTTGATTTATTTTGAAGTCATAATATTTGATTTTCAATAGTGGTTCGACTTTTGAAGGAAATATTCATTTTTGAGAAAAACGTCTCATATTTTAAATTCGTGATTTCACTTCAACACTTAATGATATTAAATAAAGTGTTTGTTTTAAACTTCATTTGATTTTCAATTCCATTTAATAAAATATATCTATATATTTATTTTATTATATTAAAATATATATATAATATAGTTTTAATTTACATTATATATTTATGTATAATTATTTAAATTTAATAATTTAAATAATCTCATACACATATATATTTTGTAAAGACTATATTATATACATACTTGATATAATATTAAATATATAAATATATTTACCTTTACATATATACATGTATATTCATATACATTTTAAATTACAATGTACGTATACTACGAGCCAGTCAGCATACTTTCATTATACGTACCCATGTATATATATATATGTGTGTATACGTAGATTCCGAGGCAATATCATTATATATTTATTCATATTCACAAATATATAACAGGTTGGTTGTGGGTATGTATACATGTATATTTACTTGTATACTTCCTCTATGTATACGTATTCATAAGTGTATTTATATCGATGCACATGTATGGCATATCTATCTGCTCTCATACGTTTGTATCGACATGAATATACCTATGGACACTTGTACATACCGTATTTATATGTATATATACATATACACATGCCCACCTCCTAACCTGTAACATTATTCCACATGGTTATACTGGCAAACATCACTTATTCACACATTCAGAAGTAGATACGACTCCTAATGATAATAAACAAGCCTATGGATGACTTACCCTTAACTCAACAATTGACTTAGCTTACTCAGTCTATAATATGTGTGTGTATGCCCAATTGGTACTCGTTACTGTTTACCCGACCAAGTTCCTCCCTGAGTGATATCTCTCTTCTGCTTGGAGGTATGAACCTGTTTCCTGCACATCATGACACAACAACAAAAGTCATATGCTCAAAACAAGGCAGTATATATAAAACATTATAAAAAGTTAGAACAACATTATTCCATAACTTACATGCTACATTCATTCAAGAATTACATCAATAGAAGTATCAGACAAATGACACAATCATTAGGACACATTCAATTGATCACAAGAACAATTTGTTTTATTTATCAAAAAGATTCAAACATTACAATGTACTTCCTATGCAGTAGTAACTATACAATAGGGGTGTAACACTGTTCAAACAGTTCCATAGATTTGACTACAGATTGGAACATTAACATAAATGATGAAAATTCATACCAATTAGGCTCGAAAGGGCATTGAATAATAGAAGTACCAATAGTAGGTAGCCATTTTTCTTCTATCTTTCAAAGATTACAATATACACGGGAGCTCTTGATTTCCTTCATGAAATATGGTGAAGTTGTGAACACATAACAAAATACAAGAAAGCAAATATGCTTGAGAAGAAACATTGTGATTAGCTGTTTTTCTTTTATTTATTCCCCCATAGAAATATGCAGATAGCTGTACATATTTCAGCTTGAGTTTCTGGAAAGTCAATCTGGAGTGAAATACATTGGATATTTACAACATACAAGGTTGTCGCATGGGTGTCAGCTGTCTTGCCAGTGACAATGGTACATGTGCTTTGATTATAGTTCCTTTCTCAAAATATTCCTGGAACAATTAAACATCCAGATGTGGCATCAGAATATACAAATTCTAAAAGCATTGCATTATTTATCTATGCAGCAATCTTAATGTTTTATAATTTCCTGTTTTAATCTAAGTTTAGAAGCTCTCATATTCACCTATCATTTAAGAAAAAAGAACACATGCTCTTTTTCATAAGAGAATCATAAAAAGCTCCCAAAAATTAAACCAAAGCTAAATTATAATACTTAGAAATGAGCAGATTCAGCATATAACCTGCACCCTCCTGCCAACTGCACCAAAAAGTTTTTTTATCAGGACATCATAAAGTGGATTCGATGCTGCATTGTTAGTTCTTCTTTTCTGGTACTGCCAATGGAGCATGGGAAGAGCTTTTAACTTCATCCTGTGGTTAATGCCAAGATGACCCCATTTCTCCGTATCTTTAGGACATATCAGAATGTTGTTGTAGACGATAGTTAATAACCTCACCGCTCTTTTCTATAAGCACTAAAGGCACATTTTCAAAATTCCAGTTTGCAGATGACGTTTCCTCTCAATGAGGGAGGAAAATTGCAGATGCTCTCAGTGTATGAGGCAAAATGGGTCAAATGATTAATATAGGACTATCAAATGTTTTTTTTTTAATAATGCTCAGGGATGACAAATAGAACAGAAAAATCCCCTTGATTAATCCCTGAACTCCTGCTTAAAGATAAGATGCTGCAAACAGGTCTTGTTATGGTCAGTGATTGTGTTGTTACAGATTCTGCTAAACACCAACACAGTTGGATTCAGCAGGAGTTTTATAGATACCAATTAACACATCCAGTTGCTGTTGATCTGATAAACAACGAGCTGACAAGTAGATGTCCTATCCATAACAAAAATAAGGGTATTTTGAGATGAGAATTTGATCAGAATGATCAACATACAATTAATCTGAAATATAGTCCTTGGGTAGTTAAGTTACACATCCAGATATTTCGTGGTCATAACTAAAGAGACTAAAAACTTGGCCCCAAAATAAACTCATTGTTGTGGTTCTAATTGCACTTGAAAATACTCATTAAGGATTTCCTAGCAAGAAAGGATGGTTTGGGTTATCTCAATGTCCTAATTGTGCTCAAGCTGTCAAAACAATTTCAAATATTTTTTATCAATACTCATTTGCATAAGAGTTTGGCTCTGCATGGGACTCTTTTTCTTATCACTTCTCAGCAACCAGCTTGTCTCTAGGATTTTCTTTTCAAGTGTTTGTGTTTAGAATCTAAGACAGACATCTTGCAGTTTTTCACCATATTGTGTCAACTGTCAAGCTTTGTTTGTAGGACCCTTCATTATGTGTAGCCAAATTTGAAGGAAAGCACAAATGTAAAAACCCTCTCAAGGTAAGGAATTTTTCCTTTTAAATGCACATTTTTAATGTGTACATCAGCACCCTGCTCCTCTTCTAATCCATAATATAAAACTGTGGCTGGAATATTTACCTTCTGTCCATGGGTGTTAAAGAAAAGGAGATCATGAAGTCTAAAATTGTATATAAAATCAAAGATGATTATAAGCTAAAGGAGCGTATAGCATGTTCAAGTCCACAAAATATTCTAGATGCAAAGGCATGCATGAAGACCAAGGGGCTTCTATTTGCAGAAACCACTACAATCCAAAACATGTTATAAATTGTCATCTAAATATGGCTGCTGACTTACAAGCAGTCACCCATCTCCAAATTGGCATTAGTGTGTGGTGTTATGCTGTCAAAATGATCCACTTTTAATGCAGGATAAAACTCTTCCGGTCTTCCCTAGGTATAATAAAATGCAGAGGATGCCAATTTCAAGTGATCTCCTCATCATTTCAGAGGAAATTCTCTCCCTGTGGCTTCCATCACTTTGCTTGTGTGATCTCACTGCCCATCTGCTCTTGCAATATGGACCTTAGTGAAAGTTAGATTGTTCTTGAACTGGAAGAAGAAATGTAGATTTCTGTCTATGTCAGCACACAATCACACCCCAATGACATATATGATCAGATGAAAAATTCAATATCAGCTACACACTCTAATCAGGGTTCTGACTGTGACAAACCATGACCTCCTATAAGCACCGTGGGAGAAAACTGCCATATTGTTTAATGTCACAAGTGCAGGAAATTTAAGAGCAAATATAGATTTGATGTGTCTAGTTGGCATTGCAATGTTATTCTCTACATGAATCATAGATGGAATTCTAGAATCCTGGAAAGGACTATAAATACAATCATAGCATTTTGCAAATGAAGTGTTTGAACTCTAACTCGGCCCATAAAAACTTAATTCAGAAAGAGAAAAAGGTTTGGTTCCAACTTTGCTCCAAAAAATGTCTTCGCTGAAATTAACACTCAGATACAGACATCCCCCTATGCATTGCTGCTCCTTCTCAACAGATTATGAGAAATGCTACTGGTGCTGATAATAATGGTAAGTTTGCTTCCAATGCCAGGTCTGTTTTCACTCTTCTTTCAAATAGGCGTTCTTCAATTGTACATCTCCTTAGGGTCTCCAGCCTTGCTGATTCAATCATTAAATCAGCCTACTACTCCCTTACTCTTTCTTCTCATTGCACTACTCCCAGAATTCTTGTTCCTCCTCTTTTCCATCCTCATCCCATGAAGTTTCTACTTACATAATTCTTTCCCCTACTCTTATCCATTCTCATCCCATGAAATTCGGCCCAAATGTGATGCCAAGTGAACTTCCCTCACTCACCAATTGAAATTTTCCTAGTCCTTGCAATGTAACAGCAACCCAAAAACCCAATAAGCAACTCACTAATCCTTCTTCCTCTTCTGGGACAACTGTTCATCTAGCCCTTGCTTGCATTAATGGTACTCTAAACAGATTGGCGTGTGTCACAGAGGCCTAGCATAAATACCAACCCCTTAACCAACAGAATCAAAAGCTGCTGATCCAAAACTTACAGGAAATCAGAAACAAAAATAGGGGAATGATTAGCTGCCTGAATAAACTAGAGGAAGCTTGATCCATTCTGAAGCATGGCTATCAGACAGCCCAGAATATAGCTGAAGTTGTAGGGCAACTCTGAATGCTGAGATATTATAAGAGAAAAAAAAAATTCTCTAGCAACAGTAACAGAAGCAAAGTAATGCATTGAAAATTACTCAACATTAGCTGCTTCATCTGTCAATGTGTTTCCAGTAGTCAATGATACATGGGGTATGCTTCATGGCAGCCATGGGATCATTCAACATGGATGGGTACAAAATCAGGAAAGCCATTTACCTACTGGTCCAACAACAAGGGGAATGACATTGCAACAACTATTGCAATCTCAACTAAGGATTGTCAGCTCTCCTTGCTATTTTGCTTAAAACAAAGACTTACTTTGATATAATCACTTGTTTATGAAGTTTGCTAAGTTCATTATTTTAGATAGAGATACAAGATTTGTTGGTAAAATTTGATCCACTTTGTGGAGCATGATGGATACAAGGCTCAAAAAGAGTACTCCTTTTCGCCCACAGACAGAGGAAGTCAACAAGACCTTGGTGCAACTCATAAGAGGATACAAGTGTCCTAAAACTTGGGATGATCACTTCCCTACATTCAGCACTCTTATAATAGGGCAATTCATTCTTCCACAAATCAGTCACCTTTTGAGGAACGTTTGGAGTATTATCCTTAAAGATCACTTTAAGTAACTATGGAGAGCAAGATGAACAAGTAGGACAAGATATATAGCTAAAGGATTAAATCTTGTTGAAATAATTAGACAGATCCAACTCAAGTAAAAGATTTCCAAATTTGTACAAACAAAGATATGATCAGTATAGAAAGGAGCACAAATTAAAGGTGAGACACAAAGTTTTGGTTATCCTTGGGTAAAGAAAAACTACAGTGACAAGCTAAGAAAATCAAGCCAGTAAGAGACTTTAACCATTTCGGAGGCCATAGGTGAAAATGCATTAAAAAATCTACCTCCCTTCATGAAGATGCACTCAGTTGTAAATTGTGAGTACTTGCAACTTTATGAGTCTTCTATTTTGGATGATGAAGAAGAAGAGGTGCTACTCTCTTTAGAAGATATGAATGTCAAAGGGAGAGACATACTTATAGAGGATGTAGTTTTGGAAAGATAACAAGGGAAACTGGGAATAGAGTCCAAGAGTCGCGGAAAATAGGACTCAAAGATCAAAAAGTCAAGTAAGACAAATGGTATTCTGAAAAAAGGAGGTATGATCCACTTAGTGTCTCCTTAAAGTTTTATGGCACCAAAAGCCTCCTAAAAAGGGATGTGTGATCCATAAGGATTTGGAAATAAAAACTTGAATAGTAAGTTGAATTCCAAAACCACACAATAAAAATAATAGGCTACTAGAAAAGAAAGGTGGCAGAAGGTACAGAGTCATTTCTACATTGTTGGTTAAATTTGTGGCTGTGGAGGGCAGATCCAGGCTATGGAATTGTTTTTTGAGTGCAGAAGTGACCCCTAACTGTGCAAATTCAGGATTTGAAATGAAATGGTATCATTTGCTCTTTCAGTTCAAAAGGTTTCTCCTTGGACCCAAGGGAAAGCTCTGGCATCACTAACAACTATAAATTGAAAGAAAGAAATTATTTTTATGTCCACAAATGACCAAAATTAGGTCAATGAGACTAGAAGTTACTGCTGTTAACCACATAAAATTCAAGAAAGAGAGAGCCCTAGAATCAAAATAATAAAAGTACATTAGACAAAATAAAGCATCGTGCCACTAATAAATAGCAATAAAGGGTGAACAAGAGCCCCAAAAGCATGTGTCAATAAAGACTAGAAGGATATATCATCAAATATCCATGTCTATGTCTAAAATGGAGGAGTCATCTATGCCATCATCAATCACTATGTGAGATAATGCTTGCTAGCAAGTATCCAAGGTTGGAAGGCCATGCTGAGATAGCCCAGAAGGAAACAAAACACTTCCTCTAGAAACTCCCCTGACATCCAAGGCTGGTGTAGTCCCCATAGTAGAAAAGAAGCTTGTACTATGAGCCTGCCCCTATGGTCTAGGGGATGGCTAGTAAGTAGTAGATCCATGTCATCACAATGGAGCCAACTCATGCTGATGGAATGAGTTAAACCATGATGCCAAGGGATAGAAAGGGATGGAATGAGTTAAAACAAGAGCGAGGGCTTGGGGATAGCACCCCCAAGTGAGGTCAAAGCCCTTATGGGGGTCTGAGGGCAATGCCCCAATGAGGTCAAGGGATAGTGCTTGATGTGGAGGTTTGGGGCAGTGACCATTGCAAGGTCCGAGGGCAATGCCCCTAGCATGCTCCCTATTGTGATACAAGGTAAGATTGAAGGGTAGAGCTCCCACAACCAAGTCCAAATTAAATCCTTTGAAAACACACAAACCATCATGGTGCATGCCATTTTTCATAATTTTATCACTTTTGACCATCCTCCAAACCCTTCAAAAAATGCTTGAACTTCATGCTTTTATGTCTAAGCATATTCAATCTTAGTTCTTTATTTTATAATTTTCATTGAATTGATTGAGTATACTCATTTGGACTCAAGTCTGGCGAGTCTAGCAACCTTGGCAAGTCTGACCAATCTTGCCAAGTACCCAAATCACAAGCCTTCAAGCCTCATTTTGACCTGCATTCCCCGAGACTTGCTAAGTCTAGACAAGTCTTGTAACTATGTTAAAGAGTGGTAGCCTCACAAAGAAAAGGAGCTAGCCACCACTAGTCTAAATATCTGAAGAAAGTAGATAGATTGTTGCCAAAGTCCCTATAGAGGCAGTGAAACCTAACCCAAATCTCATAGTAAATGGGGTATCTAAAAATGAAGTGTTCCTCAATCTCCACCTCTTGAAAGGAGCAAAAACAATAGATCCGGTATTGACAAAGGATGTGATGATCAATTTCAACTTGTAAGTGGTAAAAGCACACTCTCAACAGGACAAGAGGAAATCTTAGGCGGCATGACCAATGAATTTGTAGGTAGTGATGGTAGAGAATAAAACTATTAACCATCTATAAGAAATGCTCCATGTAGAAAGCTATCTCAAGGTAAAGCAACACATGATAACAAACCCAAGTGATCTAAATATATTTGTAAATGTCCTCTCTAGCAATTCTAGTGATGACATCCTTTGTGAAAAGGAACCCAAAAACATCAAAGGAGGATAGGAAAGGGGGTCATATCAATAGAAAGAAGCAACCTAGTCTCCAAGTACCAATGATGCCAATATCTAGTAGGGACCAAAGTAGTGGGAAAAAAATTAGTCATCCTCTCATACGAGAAAAAAGCTAAAAAATAGATTTCTCTCTATCTCATGATCAAAAGTTGAGGTTCCCATGGATTGGAGTCTATGGATGTCAAAAGTAAGCCTGTAGATAATCTCAAGGTTTAGCAGTTAGGTGTCAAATTCGAATTGAAAGATGCACTGATGAACTATTTGTTTGCAACTGATCATGTGTTGTAGCATGAGAATCTAGACCCTCTCAACACGAGCCTATTGAACTCCCAAGCTAGGTCCCTAGACCTTTGCACCATTTAAAACTATAGGCTTGATGATTGTATAAAAAATGTGCAACTTGGAGGATATTTCCTAAAAGTGAATCTAAAAACACTAATGGGTTTCAAGATAGAAAGAGATCCATACCCCTTGCAAAGGCACAAATGATAGGCACACTTCATACTAAAGGATGGAATAGAAAATTGGACCCCCAAGTATGTGTAGGCTAATGTGATCTCTAGAAGCTCCAATTTGTAGAAAACCTAGAATTTGGAGAGAGAGCACTTAGAGATCTCGAAAATCATGACCTTAATTTTACTAATGTTGACCAAAAGTTGTCAAATTTCACACAAATGAGCAAGGGCAACAATTTGTCATTGTATGCCCTCCACAAAGTATGAGAGAAGGACAACATCATCAACAAAGAGAAGAATAGTTATAACCACCTTATGTCGAATACAACCATCATCTAAATGGATATGCCATCAAATAAATTTCCCTAACTCATCAATGTAAATGTTGAATAAGGTCAATGAGAAAGGACGCCCTTGCTTGACCCAATGGTACTCTTCACAAAGTTGAAGAGATAGTAAGAAATACAAAACTACCCAATAAATGACACATAAAGCCTCCAAACGGAACTTCAAATAATCAAAGAGTCTAAGATGTCAATATCTCTCAAATTCTAGAAAAGTGGGTGACTTGGAACTGCATCAAGGACCTTTTTGAAGTCAACAAAATAGTAAAAGACTTAAGAAGATTTGTGACGAGCCTCCTCAATAATAGCTCAAATTGTAAAGTTGTTGTCAACAGTCTAGTAGACCTTCCTAAAGCTTGATTGCCTCTTACCTATGATATTATTCTTTTCCAAGTACCATGATAGCTACATGTTTGGCAACGTTATGCCCAATCATAATGGTCATGTAGTTGCTAAGATAGAGAGATCCCAACCTTATGAATAGGGTGAATGATTTGTTGGGACCATGATTAAGAAAAACCTAAACACGCCACCTCATTAAAGAGTGTGGCAAGGGAAAGGGTAATAGAATCCACACCATATTTGATGAATTTAGCTTCACAATTAGTTACTTTGCTAGTCCAGAGCTTCAAAATGGCTCTCTTGATAGAAGTGGAAAAGACTAAGGAATGGAAGCAGTGATAGCAAGATGATCAAGAATGCCATAGAGGGAATTACATAAAAGACCTAAGTTTCCAGTTCTAGTATGGGGACAGGTATGGATACGAGCTTCTAGTATGTTGGCATAGAAAAAAAAAATCTTGGGTACGATATAGTTGGCTATGGCTGTATTATATACATACATACATACATATATATATATATGTAATATTATATCTATGTATATATATATGTATATATATATATATATACATACATATATATATTTACATATATATATATATATACATACATAACATATATATATGTATGTATATATATATATATATACATACATATATATATGTATATATATGTATAGATAGATAGATAGATAGATAGATAGATATGCAAAAGAATTAAAAAATATATAGAATTGTAAATACATTTGATATAGATATCATATAATATTATATTTTGAATCTTTGATAGTATGATACTTCATCATTAATCAATGGTAGTGATAGAGATAAATGTCAATTGATAGTTCAAAATTTCAATATTATGTAATATATCATATATGTTTAGGATGATTCAAATGAAAATTATAAAAATTATGAAATTTGAAAATAATACAATAAAAAATTTGTATCTTGGTCTTCAATCTTCATCAAAAGGATCTAGACCAAAGTCATTGTTTGGTTCAACATCATTTGAACCACTAGCAAATGGAGTGCCACTGCCACTAGGTACATCACGTGTAAGAGCCTTGTCATCATCTTATATTGACTCTAACAATCTCTACAATAGATGCATCCAAGTTGGTACACTCAAGGGCTATAGCCCAATTCTTCATTGCCCCTTGTAGTAATCTTCCTTATGTGATAGGAGATGCAAGTTGGAATGGATATAAACCAAGTCTTTTTCTTTTTTTGCAGCCAACCAATTATGCTTCACTGAGTGGATAAAGGAGTTATGTACTCTAATTTCATTCAACCAAAGAACTTGCAACCTATTGAAATTAGAGAGAAACCCAACAGAACTTAAAAATAAAAAATGCAAAAGAATAGTAAGTATTCAAGTCTATGAATGTAAAAATTCTTACTTGTGATAGAACCTTGTGATGAGCACATGTTTATACGGAGGGAGGGAGGGGGATGGGGAGTGAGTGAATCAATATAAGACTATCTTTTACTTTTTCAAATTAATAACCACAATAACTTCAAATACACAACATCAAAAAATAAGAACACAAGATTTACATGGAAATTGTTAATTTTAGGATCAGAAATGCAGATAAGCAGAAAAATACAACACATAGAACAATAACATAGTATTTACCCTAGGAAAACCCTCCTACTCAAGGGAGAAAAACCCAGCAAGATATTCTCTAATAAATCAGAATAAATAAGTGCAGAAATGGCACTCAAAATCAGGCCCTAGAAAGGTCGAATCTCATACAATGAATCTGCACTTGAAGATAGTGTGATTTACTTGAATACACAATATAATCACTTCTCCTTGAAGTGAATCTGCTGCTCTTGAAAGTAGACCTGCTGCTGAAGGAATTCGAATTGGAATGGATTGATTTGATGCTTAATGTGGAGACACCTTCTCCTTTATATAGCAAGCTAGGTGACCTCTCTTCTAGGGCCGACCTAGAAGGAGTAATATTTGTTTTACAAAGAGAAAGGCCAACTTTCCTTTGATTAGTTTCTCTTAGGGAAATACCTCCCGACACTATAAAACACTAACACTCCCTCTTAGCTAGGGAGGTATTCTCAAATATCCTCGTCATGGAGTCTCTCAACATGATGTCCACAATGGCTACACCCAATTGTGGAAAACACAGCTCAGTCTCAAAGATGTGATCTTGTACAAGGGCTTTCACCTCATATTTCTCCGCTTTCACCTCATATTTCTCCGTCTCAGAGAAATATACACAAGGGCTTTCACCTCATATTTCTCCATCTCAGAGAAATATACACTAGAAAGGCTTTCACCTCATATTTCTCCGTCTCAGAGAAATATACATTACAAGAAATCTTAATGATGCTGTGACTCCCTCTGGAGCTCCAAGTACCTGCATCAACCTCCCGACCTCCTTGTCCAAGATTGCCTGCAATGCTTGCCTTAGAGGAATGGTTTCCAACGCACACTACCGACACTATTGACTTGCGAGAGTCCAGGACTTAGTCCTCCTTGACTTCATCCTAGATCACCCTATTTTGAATAGGTTTGCGGTGCTACCAATGTCAAAACAAGGTTGACTTCCTTGTGCAATTCCGTTCTCTGTAGTTGAAGAGACCTTCCAAAGACTTAGCACCTGGCCTTGCAACACTGCAACCCACTTAGCTGACACTCTCACTTCTTCTTAGTGAGTCACTCTAGTTCCTCGAGACATAGAACTCCATTTTGTTGAACATAGAACTCCCTCTTGATCCCTACCTCAATACAGAGATTCCATAAAATCCTCTGGAAGTGAACTCCCCTACATTGACTGATCTCAGAACCTTAATCCTCTTCCCGACAAGATCTCAACTCATGCCTTGAATTCTCAAAATCTAACTCCCTCTAAATGGCAGGAGTGTAATCGAGGGATGAATCCATATCCATAGGAGCCTCCTGCTCCTCACTGACTAATCTCCAAGAATCATCACCTCAAATAATGAGGTCTTCAATATATCTTCAAATAATCCAACATCCTTTTGCTCCTTGATCCATCTTGCATTTTAAAGAGATTAATAATAGTTCATAAAATCAAACTACCCCGAAGAGGAATATACAGACCAATGCTAGTAGCATACATGATTCACTATTCCCAATGTTATTGCATGAATTATTATTAACTACATGATTATTTAAATTCATGATCATTATTCAAAGGTACAAACATAAAATACTTATTTCTTTATTGTTGGTCAATTCTACAGATATCCAGCCAACGATGCCTTTCCAGAGTTCGATCTCCATATCTTTCCCTGCTATCAGCACCATGGTCTCTTTCACCATATCGACCACCACTATAGTGGTCATCACAACGGTCTCCATAACGATCCCCTCCAAAATGATCTCCACAACCCGTACTAGCATGCAAGGATAGTGTGAAGAAAAACGGAAGAGTTGGGAGTTGGACGCTATGTGTTGGGTGGTGCTGGAGGGATAGCAAAGAGAAAGTCCATACAAGGATAGCGAAGAAACAAGATACAAAACCAGGGCTCAACAACCAACATCATTGAGCATGCATCACAACCTTACTACCAACACCCAAGCCGCCGTCACCCAAGCAACTTGAAGCCAAACCAACAGTACCACCCAACTCACCACCAATGTGTTCCACCATTGATGTTGCATTAACCGAAGTGCTACCTCTACAATTAACCAAAGCAGAAAACTAAATGCCATGAATGACTTCCTTTGCTGCAATTGAACTAGATGAAGACTGTCTAGGGAGTGCAGAGTAATTCCCCTCCAACACTCCTCTCTGATGAGCCACAAATAAATGCTTTATCACCTTTCCCAAGTCAAGAAATAAATCTTGCAAAGCCTCGATTTGATATTGAATTGATAACAAATGCAAAGGAGGCCAAAGAGACTTGCTTTTGAGAAACACAATTGCATCTTCACCCAAGAATGGCACTAGTTTATTCAGCAAAACCTCCTTCATCACAGACCGAACCAGACCTAACACCACCCACCTGTCCAACTTGGCGCATGCACTTCACAATCCTCCCAGCGATATAAACTCAAATAATTCTGGAATGTCCTATTCCTGTGCTTTTATGATACCCGGCTAGAATAGGATAGCAATTTAATACATGACTAGTATCAACAATAACCATTGTTTGCATACACGAATAATGAATGCGATATCACAAGAACTAGCAATAGTGAGATGCCAGTGACTCTGATGAATGTCCTCGATCCTCCGCCAAGTAGCAAAAAATGACCAAGCAGCTTCAACAATGCCGATGTTAATCACAATCCTCAATAAACCAAACGTCTCCAGCGGTAATGTTTTATCAACTTCTTCAAAGGATGGACAAACTCTATGAAAAGCCCAATAATATCTTTTGCCTTAACAACACCTCCAAGTAAACCTGATATGATTTGATACTTGCATCAATGATTTGGACAGCTCAACTTCTCCACAACTCCGGAATGTCCTAATAATGCTCATGACGGCTAGATGAATTAATATTCATCGCTTCCTCAATATCAATAACCCAATCGCAAGTATGTTCCCATACAAAGATTATATGAACAACGACTATAAGCGAATCCAATGAATCAATTGCAATGAAGTTTATATCTTTAGTGAACATATGAAAATCATTGAATGCTCCTACAATGCTCCCACATCGATGGTGATCACGACATGGTAATGTGAAATGTAAAACCAATACCAAATGAGTTACACACAACACTCAAGGATGGTGAATATCAGCGACACCAGCCATGATGGAAGCGACAGGGAAGCACACACGCGAATGCTCGAAACCTTCAAATTATCTCCGAGCCTTAATAAACTGATCCGCCCAGCTATACCACTTATAACATCACAAGATTCGTTCATATGTAAAAGCTATAAATGGAACAAGGGCAATGATATGTCGAACTTTCCTCAAACTGCTTTTGTGGATGAATGTTTCCCATAAACCATCATTTTCAATAATATAATCTAAAATATATCACTTCACATGTCCTTCAACTACAACTATAAAATCAGGAGACTGCAAATAAGCATGAATATAGACTGAGACCCTAATCGCAATATTACTTTGTATTTCGCCTTATGTTTGAAGCATCATTACTCTTGCTAGTGATCACCATTCAAAACTGTGATCAATCCGCCAAGCAATCAAATACTTAAGCAAAATCGCCACACCGGGGTTATACTGCTCAGCCAAATCTGATCAGATGTTTTCTAAACCCGCTCTGATACCATGTTAATTTAAGGATCAGAAATGCAGATAAGCAGAAAAATACAACACATAGAACAATAACACAGTATTTACCCTAGGAAAACCCTCCTACTCGAGGGAGAAAAACCCAATAAGATATTCTCTAATAAATCAGAATAAATAAGTGCAGAAATGGCACTCAAAATCAGGCCCTAGAAAGGCCGAATCTCATACAATGAATTTGCACTTGAAGATAGTGCGATTTGCTTGAATACACAAAATATAATCACTTCTCCTTGAAGCGAATTTGCTGCTCTTGAAAGTAGACCTGCTGCAGAAGGAATTCGAACTGGAATGGATTGATTTGATGCTTAATGTGGAGACACCTTCTCCTTTATATAGCAAGCTAGGTGACCTCTCTTCTAGGGCTGACCTAGAAGGAGTAATATTTTTTTTACAAAGTGAAAGGCCGAATTGCCTTTGATTAGTTTCTCTTAGGGAAATACCTCCCGACGCTATAAAACACTAATAGAAACCCTTTCGGGAGAAAACCATGAAATAAGGACTGCTTGGATCTATTATCCAAATCCAATCACAAAATAAATAGTCTTTTACAACAATTTGTAGGCACCAACCCACCAGAGACACCAATTCCCACCACTGGGCACCAACTCAATAAGAGACATCAATTTCCTTAATATGAGGCACCAACCTCTCCAATATGAAGCACCAACCTCTTGATAGATAAAGTATTTTTCTCCTTGATAATTCTCCTTCAAAAAGATGCTTTTGAATAATCTTCTATATATTCTCTTCACACAAATCTGTTGGTGTATATATGATATATCTATTTATCTTCCACACACTTCATTTATATCTTTACCAAGATAGGGGACTTTATGGAGGGATACAATGCTTGACCAAGGAGACAACTCTTCACACTTTCACAACCTTTCGTTGCAGCTTTTAATAGCAAACTTGGGCACTCACCATAAGGGGTCGGCCCATATAAAAATATAAATTTATTTAATTTTAATTTAATTTCAAAAATGGGCACCAAAGATGGGTGTTGTCCCAAATAGGACTTAAATATTAATTTAATTTACTTATCAGTTCCCAAGGAGGCACCAATATAGGGAGGGTCGGCCAGCAAAAAATTAAGCCTTTTGATCATCATGTATTCATCCTTGACATGGTGCGAACTGCTCTAAAAATTCCAATCTATTTTTTGGCAAATAATGTAATTGCATTGGCAGCAATTTCTTGGACATAGTTTAGGCTTTGACATCATTGACAACATCTTTCATCATCAGTGACAATATTTGCAACACCTTGATTGAAAGAGGCTGGAAGAATAAATAAGCTTACCCATGAAAGATATCATCATGTACGAGCATCTTGTATTGGTCTCGAAGAGCACAGATACTATGATCTCATCCTAAGATGAACCTGCCAAACTCTTTCCTAACATTATCCACCACTTCTAGATTTGAAAAGATTTTTTAGAGTGCTAACGTGTACCCATTAGCAACTTCATTATCTCTATGTGGTGCAGTTCTCCTTGGGAAAGAAAGTATCTCTGTGCTACAATATTTGGGGATCAGAAAAATGTTTCTTTGGGGTCATTCTCTTTTTGTGCTGTTATGACCTTTATTTTTCTATCATGAAGTGATGCCATCATAGATTTCCCTAAAACATGGCCAATCTATACAAGCAAACCTAATCATACTCATGATAGGCTAAGTGAAACTCTAGACATAGTCCACACAAGCCCACCAATCATCATCTACATACCTTTTGGGTCATCTTTGAATTTTATTGCTTCCAAATACTCCATTGGTGGCTAATGATCATGGCACCCAATGCCTCACACCTTCACAAGTCGTCTCAAAACGATCATGTGTGATGTGAATCAGGTCTCAGCAACTTAATGTTGTGTAAAAATTAAGTTAATAACACATTAAAATGTAAGTAAACATGGCATAAATTAAATTTAAAAAATTAAAATAAATTAAATTTACCTTCAACGATTCCAATTTCAAGAAAGTCCTATAAATGCCTTGTGACATATGATGGTTTGTCAGAAACATTTGTATCTCCTCACCCTCAATGTATGTAGCTTTCACCCACTCTATTTGAGTGCCAATTGCTTGGATCACCAAGTTAAGGGAGTGTACAGTACATGGTGTCCAAAAAATGTGTGCATACTTATCCTCAATCAAACTACCTGTTGCCTTGCAATTTTTGACATTGTCTGTAATGACTTGAACAACATTATCAGGTTCCACCATCTGTATGGACTCAATGAGGATTTTAGAAATGAATTTTGCATCCTTGATTTGCCCCTCACAATCAACCGCCTTCAAACATTGCCCCTTTGGGGGACACTGCAATAATATTTATTAAAGGTCGATTTTTCGAAATCTTTCCATCCGTCAGAAATGATACACCTCATGTTTCAATCCAAGAATCCCTAATTGATTTGAGTGATGTCTCTACAAAAAAAAAAAAAAAATTCCAATAAGGTGGTGTGAACATATTCATACCCAAGACCTGTGTAACCAAAAGGTGTATTACTAATTGTCGTCACCATTTCCCACCAATATGGTGATCTCGCCAAGTTGAAAGGAAGACCATTGACATAATAAATGGAACGCGCAAATTTTTCCTCTACAATGTCTCTTGTTTCATTTTGAAATGCTTTAAACCAATAGCCTCTTTTGCAGAACAAGGAAAGGGATCTTCTTCTTGGATAGAGGGTATCTCCAAGAAAGGATATTGCAAGGCCATTATTGAATATGTAGGTGCCTTCAATGATGTTTTCCTTGCTAAAGGACAAGATTTTAATTTTTCTTTCTCACTCATAGCATCAACTTCTTGTTCTTTAATGAATGCAATATTTTTTTCTTTTGGTAACCCCTTCTTATTTTTCTCTCCACATATTTTAATTCCATGTCTGCTTATAGCACATAAGTGAGCTTTAACTCAACTATATGAGCTTTTAAATTGGACTCAACACTCACACTTCCAAATAAAAGCCCTAACTCCTAGAACTTGTTCGAGCATAGTAACATATTTTCATAGAGGAGATGCTTGATCATATTAAATTGTTTATTTGTCTCAAAGCCCGTTGAACTTTAACTAGTGGCTATTCCAAATCGATTGCAATTTGCCATTATAAGAAATTACAAAATTTTAATTAAAAAAAAAGTGTAACCTTGAAATATGTATAAACTAATAAACTTTCAAAACAAACACCAAAAAACGTTGTAAAAAATATTGAAATTTGTGATTTTATTTTTTCAAAAGAACTGTTTTTTTATTAACTTCAAAATGTTCATTAAAAAACTTGAAATTTTTTGTTAAGAAACTGAAATATTTAGTTAAAATACTTACCTTAGATGAATAATCTCCTTTGTGCAAGTTATATTCACCCCTTGGCACTTTGTGATCATTCTCCTTCGAAAAAAATCAACTACCTTTCAAAATGCAAAAATGACATAGCAAATTTGAGTTCATGTAAAATGGAGTTGTGTTTGTCAAACAACAAACAATAAGGGGCGTGTTTTAGGTTTTAGGTGCTTTTTATGGTTTTTTTTAATGTTTTAGCATTTAAAAAATGACTTTTTAACTCATTTTGGGCATTTTAAGTGTTTGCTTGCCTGCAAGAGTGCTCGAGAGCGGCCAAGCTGCATCCCTACTACCCCGAGTTCCCTATGGGTACGCCTACATAGGGAACCCGAGGCAGCAAGGATGCTCTTTGACCACTCCTGTCATTGCTCTAAAGCCCAACTTGATTGGGTACGAGACCAAGAGCCAATTTAGGAGAACCCAACAACTTAGTAAAAGACCCATGTGTCAAAGGTGATGTAAAAAATGGTCATTTTTCTCAAGGGAAGAGTACACCAAAAGTCTTAGGTGAGTGGTGGAGATCAACAAAGAATGCAAGCCATCTAGATGCAAGAAACTCTTGTTTCTTATGTCAAAAGATAATAGTACTACCTATGAAGGGTGAGTAGGGAGGAAGGGTCATGGACTAGGGAAAACTAAAGCCTCTAATGAAGGGATTGACAATCATCACCATACCAACAATTCATAGGGTAAGATCTCAAGTTATGTGTGGTGTGGGGAAAGATTCACATCATCCTAGAGAGTTTGATGTAAGAATTCATACATGGGTTCAATGATCGTAAGAGGGAGGGACTAGAACCTAAACATGAGAAGGGAGAGATGGGCAACATAATCAATAGTGAAATCATCATCAAAGTGGATCGTGGTATGTTTAATGCTACAAGGTAGGGTGGTAATGGTGAGGGAAAAGTGGTGTGAACTAGTAAGGAGGGTGATGGTCAAGACAGCATGGCCAACAAGGGGCGGCCAAGGAGAAACAAGGAAGCCAAAGATGTGGGGGATGAGAGTCCTACTAGTGAGAACATAGTCCATAACTCTTGCACCACCACCATGGAGAAAACAAGTGAATTTACTAGAGTCAAGGAAATGAAGAAGCCAATTGAGAATATGGAGGCTTTGAGATTCTCCCAACCAAATAAGGTGTCTCCAATAGGCCATAATTGTTGACATTTCATCAGTAGAGGCTCTTTGTAAACCAAATTCCTCAAGACCCAAGTCATGAAGACATAACTCATCCTATGTTAACTTGTGAATAGGCATCTAAAGGCCCCCTATGCAAGCATGGAAAACACCCAAAAAAATGATATAGCCAATAGTGGAATATTGCAAGATCTCAAGATAGAGGTCAAGGTATGGTTCCCTATCAACTTGAATGGTGAATGGAGATGTAGGGGGCGTGAGGGGTGGTAGGGAGGAGGGGAGAAGCTAAATACTGAGAAGACATCCTAGATAGAAGGTGGTGGACCCATCTAATCCCATAGCCACATGTATGTAGAGTGGATATCAAAAGCCGTAAGTGAAATTCTGGGTTTGAGGCTACCTGAAATGAGGCAAGTTGCACCACTAGAACCAAGGACCCTGCCTAACTTGTGAGTCTCACAACAAGCCGAAACCCACAAGTGCCTCGTGATAGGAGGGAGGGCCCATTTCAGGATCTGATTGGTCTTAGTGATGAAGATGAGATCCATAGAAGCAAACATCTTGGAAGGTACCTTGAGAAGACCATATAGTGCCATTGCAGTTCCAACAAGCAATGGAGATGTCACCATCACCCATTGGGACCCAAGGTCATCGTCATGCTAACAATCTAGGGAGTGACCACCCATGAGGCGAAGAATCATGAATGACAACCCTTCACGGTCCCTAATAATGACCCACTTTTTTTCTTTCCTAGCAGTAGAAAGCTGAATATGAGCTTCCCAAAGCTCTTTCACCTAGGACTGTGATGTTTAAATGAAGATAGATTTTCTGAGGTAGGGAAAAGAGTTTCTTTTTTTCTCGTAGAGCTTGCAAATGGTTTCTTATAGTTTGGAATTGGATGACAACGGTGCTATAAAGCAATATCCAATCTTTTTGAGGGAGATACCATTTAAGTCCAAAGATTCACATAAGATCCTCTAACCTTCCTATAACGGATCAGCCGATTTAAGGATGCCACAAACATGACCCTTTTCTTCTTCAAACTTTTCTTGGAGAGCCATTTACATAAATGGAGGTGTCTTCTTCCCCATAACCATTTGCACTCATGAATTTTGTTTGTCAACCCGTTTTTGAATAGACTGTTGTTGGTTGTGGTTTCTTTTAGAAGGTGGTCATGCTAAATGGTTATCTCTGATTTTTGTTCTTAATTTCAAAAACGACTTCAGTTTTTGGAGGCATAGAGAACTAGCAAGGCTAGAAAATCAGAAATAGTACTTTCTTTCTCCTACAACTATGCCTGGAACAGCAACAAGAAATCTTGGAGTTCAAAACCTAGAGCCTCAATTCCCAATACCTGGCTGTAAATTCTAGCATATTTCAATTTTGAGGTCAACACCTTATGATGATGAGGAGTCATACACTCTTGGATTCAACGGAGCACCATTTTGTTTGTTGTATAAGCCTATAGGTCTAAAGCTACTTTTGCCTAGGATTGTTTTTCTTTTCTTAATATAATCACAAACCCAAGTTATCTGTCCGCTGTTCTCCAAAATCTGGTCTTTATTGTTCTCCACTGCAACAAACCTATGATTTTCCAGCTCTTGTCAGGTGCCCTAGCTGTGATTTTTCCTACGCATACTCAAGTTTCTGCCCTACCTGTGACTGGAAATGGTTCCCTCTCTGCAATTTTCATGACAGTAAAACCCCTTGCATAGAATAGCTGCAGAAACCATGCCCACATAAGTGGTAACTATCACACCCTTAGGGTTCCTACACAAACATTCATGCCCCACAACTGTCAGTGGTTCATGATTTGCAAATGTGTCATCGCGATCAGAAAACCCAACCTTTCTGCCCTTTCGCAGGCTCTTTTTGCAAAATCCACGATGTTATTCTCCCTACACTCAAATGTGACCTGAAAATAGAAGTGTTTGGGATGTGTTTTGGCATGGGAGGAATGGTTTGAGTATTGTAGTGAGACAAATTAGAGAATTCCAGATGTTCATTAGATTGTGGAGGTTAGGCAAGAAGGTAGAGGATAGCCATTGTTGAACCACATTTTGTACTCGCTCTTCCAAGTTAATACCATAGGGTAGTAGAGCATTCACCTTACCAAAAGCTAGTTTTTCCCTCCAGGGGGTTTTCAAAGTAAATTCTTATGTTGTATGAGTTGATTAATTTCTGTTCTTGCAACTTAAATTTCTGATTTTGCTCACAATATTCATAACTCTTTAAATACCCCATTTGTTTAAGCAAGTAGAAAGATGGAAATAATATTAAGATTCTTGAACTCTTTAAATTTGGAACAGATTTGATCAGAGCTACAAACGAGCTTAACTCCCATTTAATATTAGCCATGAGTGCCAACTGTTTATTGAGGAATGCCATCAGAGATTAGTGATGGCCATAATCCAATCCTCCATTTGAGTATTCACAATGATCATTTACATATCTATACTCCCTTAATACTTGAGCAGGACTACATTGCATCTAACCATGTGTATGGAATTATCTTGCTTTCCATTGTATAAAGTTAAACGGATATGAAAGGGCAGTCCATAAGGATAGGGTAACAAAAGGCTTGTGAGATGCAATCTGTTTGGGAAAATGGAGAATGTGTTCAAAATAACTGATGTGAAACATCAATAAATCAAGGAATTGTAGAATCTCGCACAAGAGTCGTTCCTTCCATTCTATATGATGTGTGTTTTATCATAGTGTTGAGACTCAGCAAGGAGTTGCAGATCCAAGACAGAGTCAGGCTCAGTAAGTCTGCAGCCTTGAGTTGCAGACTCAGTCAAGTCTTCCAAAATAAGAAAATAAACTCAAAATTCAATTAAAACAAAAAGGAAAAACAATTAAAATTGTTTTTTACAAACTATATGTTTTCAAATGCCAGGTTTTACCCATTTCTGCCCAAGATTTTCCACCAAGTCTGAGAGCAAATAAAAAAATAGCTTGCCAAATTTTTGCTGAGTTGGACTCCCAACACTATGGTCATAATCATTAGTTTCCTTACTAGTTTTCAAATAATTAGCTCTCTAGACTAGCAACAATCAACTATGACAGAAGCATCTAAGCATTCTCAAGAGTAACACCCAAT